>ML350638.1:0-20648 GCA_005239505.1 Nicotiana paniculata | reverse complement strand
CTGGTCATACCAAGCTTTAGCCGGGCGTTTGTGCTATAAAGCCTGGTGTCACCAGGCGTTTGGCCCATAGTGCCAGCCGTGTCCAGGCGTTAGCTAGGCGTTTGGCTTGTAACGCCTGGTCCTTGATCCGGCCTAGTCCGAGTTTTAAAGGTTTTAAGTGTTTCCCGATTTGATTAGAAGTATCCTACACGTTTAGGGTTTGTCCCAAAACATATAAATAGACCAAAAAACACAAATTTGAAGGAGGGATGCCATTTTTGGAGAGAAGATACACAGGGGATCATTAGGAAGCGAAGGATTTGTCAGTTTTCTTCATCTTATTCTAGTATTTTCAATTTATGCAACACTTATGCAATTGTTTGATTATAGCATGAGTGGCTAAACACCAATTGTTCTGGGGTTGTGGTTTAGCCATGAATATTGTTATTCGACATTAATTTAAGCTTGAATATAGTTCACCCAATATATGGTTGTTTCTTCAATTCTGTATTTAATTGCTTAATTGTCTGGCCAACAATTTGGTTCTATATACTATCTATGTTATGCTTGGGAAAGCCGTATATAGATTAGAGAATAATTGAAGAGGGCGCGATCTTAACCCTTCAGGGGAGCGAATTTGTGGTTAGGATAGGAATATACCTAGTCACCGTGCTTAATTAAACATCGTAATCGTAGTGCATTCTAGTAGATTAATTTCATAGGAATATAGGCATTAATCTGTTGAGAATATGCGAGTAGTGCTTCGAGAGAAGGCTATGAGAGCGTTTATCGATTAATTAGCAACCATGAGTGAATTATATGAAGGGGAGAGTTTATTAAAATGCAATACGAGTGGTGAATTGATCACAACCCTGGAATATTTGCCTCTACTGAATACAAAACAATACACTCGTTACTCGATAATTAGTTAGTTCGTAGAATCGTAGTATAAATTAGTTACGTTCCTGGATTTTATTTTAGCTTGACTAAATAACAATTAGAGTGATTCAACAAGTAGTTTACGCAAGTTCTTGTGGGTTCGACATTCGATTTAACATTATATTACTTGCTACGACCACCTATACTTGCGTGTGCGTTTGAGAACAACAATGTCACGGATAAATATCAGGCGATCCGGTACGGGCTCCGTACCACGGCGTCGGGCCTCGGCCGCGGCAAGCGATAATACAAGCACAACTGGCGGATTTCCAGTTTAATTGCCATAATATGCCAAAAATGTAATTTGGTCTTTCGAAGCGTAGGTTATGATTCCTTAGGTCGTATTTGATGTCCCGGAAAAATATCAGGCGATCCGGTACCAGCTTCGTACCACGGCGTCTGGCTTGGGCCACGATAGACGATAATATAGGCACGACTGGCAAAATTTCAATTTAATTACCATAAAATGCCAAAAAAGGTAGTTTCGTCATATCGAAGTGTTGATTATGGTCCTTGGATCGTAGTTGATGTTCCGGACAAATATCAGGCGATGCGGTGCCGGCTTCGTACCACGGCGTCGGGCTTGGGCCGTGGCAGGTGATAAAACAGGCACGACTGGCGGAATTCCAATTTAAATGCCATAAAATTCCAAAAATGTAACTTGGTAATTTCGAAGCGTTGGTTATGGTTCCTTGGGTCGTATTTGATTTCCAGGAAAAATATCAGGCGATTTGGTACCGGCTCCGTACCACGGCGTCGGGCTTGGGCTATGGCAGGCGATAATACATGCACGACTGGCGGAATTCCATTTTAATATCCATAAAATGCCAAAAATGTAACTTGGTCATTTCAAAGTGTTGGTTATGGTTCCTCGGGTCGTATTTGATGTCCCGCACAAATATCAGCCGATCCGGTACTGGCTCCGTACCATGGCATAGGGCTTGGGCCACGACAGGCGATAATACATGCACGACTTGCGGAATTCCATTTTAATTGCCATAAAATGCCAAAAAATGTAATTTGGTCATTTCGAGCGTTGGTAATGGTTCCTTGGGTCGTATTTGATGTCCCGAAAAATATAAGATGATCTGGTACCGGCTCCGTACCACGGCGTCGAGCTTGGGCCATGGCAGGCGATAATACAGGCACGACTGGCGGAATTCCAGTTTAATGGCCATAAAAGGCCAAAAATTTACTTTGGTCATTTTGAAGCATTGGTTATGGTTCCTTGGATCTTATTTGATGTCCCGAAAAAATATCAGACGATTCAGTACCAGCAATGTACCACGGCGTCGGGCTTGGGCCATGGCAAGCGATAATACAGGCACGATTGGCGAATTTCCAGTTTAATGGCTATACAATACCAAAAATGTAATTTGGTCATTTCGAAGCTTTGGTTATGGTTCCTTGGGTCATATTTGATGTCCCGAAAAAATATCAGGAGATTCGGTTCTGACTCCGTACCACAGGGTCGGGATTGGGCCACAACATGCGATAATACAGGGACGAGTGGCGGAATTCAAGTTTAATTGCCATAAAATGCCATAAAATGTAATTTGGTCATTTTGAAGCGTTGGTTATGGTTCCTTGGGTTGTATTTGATGTCCCGGACAAATATCAGGCGATCCACTACCGGCTCCGTACCACGGCATCGGGCTTTGGCCATGGCAGGCGATAATACAGGCATGACTGGTGGAATTCCAGTTTAATTGCCATAGAATGCCATAAAATGTAAATTGGTCATTTCGAAGCTTTGGTTATGGTTCCTTAGGTTGCATTTTATGTCCCAGAAAAATATCAGGCAATCCGATTCCGGCTCCGTACCATGGCGTCGGGCTTGGGCCACGACAGGCGTTAATACAGGCACGAATGGCGGAATTCCAGTTAAATTGCCATAAAAGGCCAAAATATGTAATTTGGTCATTTTGAAGCGTTGTTTATGGTTCCTTGGGTCGTATTTGATGTCCCGAACAAATATCAGGCGATCTGGTACGGGCACCGTACCACGGCATAAGGCTTGGGCCGCGGCAGGCGATAATACAGGAACAACTGGCGGAATTCTAGTTTAATTACCATAAAATGCCAAAAATGTAATTTGGCCATCTTGAAGCGTTGGTTATGGTTCCTTGGGTCATATTTGATGTCCAGGAAAATATCGGGCGACCCAATACGGGATCCATACCACGGCATCAGGCTTGGGCCGCGGCAGGCGATAATACAGGCACAACTGGCGGATTTCCAGTTTAATTGTTATAAAATACCAAAAATGTAATTTGGTCATTTAGAAGTGTTGGTTATGGTTCCTTGGGTCGTATTTTATGTCCCAGAAAAATATCAGGAGATTCGGTTCCGGCTCCATACCACGGCGTCGGGCTTGGGCCACGACAGGCGATAATACATGCATGACTGGTGGAATTCCAGTTTAATTCCCATAAAATGCCAAATAATGTAATTTGGTCATTTCGAAGTGTTGGTTATGGTTCCTTAGGTCGTATTTGATGTCCCGCACAAATATCAGTCGATCTGGTACCAGCTTCGTACCACGGCATCGGGCTTGGGACACGGCAGACGATAATACATGCACGACTTCCGGAATTCCATTTTAATTGCTATAAAATGCCAAAAAATGTAATTTGGTCATTTTGAAGCGTTGGTTATGGTTCCTTGGGACGTATTTGGTGTCCCGGACAAATATCAGGCGATCCGGTACAGGCTCCATACCACGGCGTCGGGCTTTGGCCTTGGCAGGCGATAATACAGGCACGACTGGCGAAATTCCAGTTTAATTCCCATAAAATTGCCAAAATGTAATTTGGTCATTTTGAATCGTTGGTTATGGTTCCTTGGGTCGTATTTGATGTCCTGGACGAATATCAGGCGATCCGTTGTCAGCTCCGTACCACGGCATCGGGCTTGTGCCATGATAGGCTATAATACAGGCACGACTAACAGAATTCCAGTTTAATTGCCATAAAATGCCAAAAACGGTAGTTTGGTCATTTTGAAGCATTGGTTATGGTACCTTCGTTCGCATTTGATGTCTTGGATAAATATTAGGCGATCTGGTTCCGGCTCGTACCACGACGCCGAGCTTGGACCATGGCATGCAATAATACAGGCACGACTGGTGGAATTCCATTTTAATTGCCATAAAATGCCAAAAAATGTAATTTGGTCATTTCGAAGCATTGGTAATGGTTACTTGGATCGAATTTTATTTCCCAGAATAATATCAGGTGATACAGTACCTGCTCCGTACCACGGCGTTGGGCTTGGGCCACGGCAGGCTATAATACAAGCACGACTGACGGAATTCCAGTTTAATTGTCATAAAATGCCAAAAATGTAACTTGGTCATTTCGAAGCGTTGGTTATGGTTCCTTGGGTCGTATTTTATGTCCCGCACAAATATCAGTCGATCCGGTACTAGCTCTATACCACGGCGTCGGGCTTGGGCCACGATAGGCGATAACACATGCACGACTTGCGGGCATTTTAATTCGCATAAAATGCCAAAAAATGTAATTTGCTCATTTCGAAACGTTGGTTATGGTTCCTTGGGTCGTATTGCATGTCATGCACAAATATCAATCGATCTGGTACCAACTCTGTACCACGGCGTCGGGCATGGGCCACGACAGGCGATAATACATGCGCGACTTGCGAAATTCAATTTTAATTGCCATAAAATGCCAAAAAATGTAATTTGGTCATTTGGACCATTGGTTATGGTTCCTTGGGTCGTATTTGATGTCCCAAACAAATATCAGGTGATCCGGTACGGGCACCATACCACGGCATAAGGCTTGGGCCGCGACAGGCGATAATACAGGAAAGACTGGAGGAATTCCAGTTTAATTGCCATAAAATGACAATAAATATAATTTGGTCATTTTGAAGCGCTGGTTATGGTTCCTTAGTTCGTCTTTGACGTCCCGGAAAAATTTCAGGCGATCCGGTACCAGCCCCGTACCACGGCGTTGGGCTTGGGCCACGACAGGGGATAATCTAGGAAAGAATGGCGGAATTCAAGTTTAATTGCCAGAAAATGCAAAAAACTGTAATTTAGTCATTTTGAAGCGTTGGTTATGGTTCCTTGGGTCGTATTTGACGTCCCACAAAAATTTCAGGCAATCCGGTACTGGCTCCGTACCACGGCGTCGGGCTTCAGCTAGCGCCGGCGATAATACAAGCATAACTAGCGGATTTCCAGTTTAATTGCCATAATATGCCAAAAATGTAATTTGGTCATTTCGGAGTGTTGGTTATGGTTCCTTGGGTCATATTTGATTTCCTAGAAAAATATCAGACGATCCAGTACCGACTCCGTACCACGGCGTTGGGCATGGGCCACGGCAGGCGATAATAGAGGCATGACTCGCAGAATTCCAGTTTAATTTCCATAAAATGCCAAAAATATAACTTGGTCATTTCGAAGCATTGGTTATGGTTCCTTGGATCGTATTTGATGTCCCGGACAAATATCAGGTGATTCGATACCTGCTCCGTACCACGGCGTTTGTCTTGGGCCACGGCAGGCGATAATACAGGCTCGACTGGCGGAATTCTAGTTTAATTGTCATAAAATGCCAAAAAAATGTAATTTGGTCATTTTGGAGCGTTGGTTATGGTTCCTTGGGTCGTATTAGAAGTCGCGGACAAATATCAGGCGATCTGGTACCGGCTCCATACCACGGCGTCGGGCTTGGGTCACGGGTGGCGATAAAACTGGCACCACTGGCGGAATTCCAGTTTAATTGCCATAAATTGCCAAAAAATGTAATTTGGTCATTTTGAAGTGTTGGTTATCATTCCATGGATCATATTTGATGTCCAACACAAATATCAAGGGATCCGGTACGGGCTACGTACCACGGCGTCGGGCTTGGGCTGCGGTAGGCGATAATACAGGCACAACTGGCGGATTTCCAGTTTAATTGCCATAAAATACCAAAAATTTAATTTCATCATTTCGAAGCGTTGGTTATGGTTCCTTGGGTCGTATTTGATTTCCCGGAAAAATATTAGGCGATCCGGTTCCGGCTCCGTACCACGGCGTCAGGCTTGGGCTATGACAGGCGATAATACAGGCCCGACTAGCGGAATTCCTGTTTAATTGCCATAAAAGGCCAAAAATGTTATTTGGTCATTTTTAAGCATTGGTTATGGTGGCTTGGGTCGTATTTGATATCCCGGACAAATATCAGGCGATCTGGTACCAGCTCCGTACAAGGGCGTCGAGCTTGGGCCATGACAGGCGATAATACAGGCACAACTGGCGGAATTCCAGTTTAATTGCCGTAAAATGCCAAAAAGGTAGTTTGGTCATTTTGAAGCGTTGTTTATGGTTCCTTGGTTCGTATTTGATGTCCCAAACAAATATCAGGTGATTCGATTCTGGCTCCGAACCACGGCATCGGGCTTGGCCCACGGCATGTAATATTACAGGCACGACTGGTGGAATTCCAGTTTAATTGCCATAAAATGCCACAAAATGTAATTTGGTCATTTCAAAGAATTGGTTATGGTTCCTTGGGTCGTATTTGATTTCCCAAAAAAATATCAGATTATCCAGTACCGGCTCCGTACCACGGCGTTGGGCTTGGGCCACGACAGGCGATAATAGAGGCATGACTCGCAGAATTGCAGTTTAATTTCCATAAAATGCCAAAAATATAACTTGGTCATTTCGAAGCGTTGGTTATGGTTCCTTGGATCGTATTTGATTTCCCGGACAAATATCAGGTGATCCGATACCTGCTCCGTACCACGGCGTCGGGCTTGGGCCACGGCAGGCGAAAATACAGGCTCGGCTGGCGGAATTCTAGTTTAATTGCCATAAAATGACAAAAAATGTAATTTGATCATTTTGAAGCATTGGTTATGGTTCCTTGGGGTCATATTTGATGTCCCAGACAAGTATCAGGTGATCGGGTACGGGCTCCATACCACGGCGTCGGGCTTCGACCACGACAGGCGATAATACAGGCACGAACGGCAGAATTGCAGTTTATTTGCCATAAAAGGCCAAAAAATGTAATTATGTCATTTTGAAGCGCTTGTTATGGTTCTTTGGGTGGTATTTGAATTCCCAGACAAATATCAGGCGATGCAATATCGGCTCGGTACCACGGTGTCGGGCTTGGGCCACGACAGGCGATAATACCGGCACGACTGGCGGAATTCCAGTTTAATTGCCATAAAGTACCAAAAAATATAATTTGGTCATTTTGAAGCATTTAATATGGTTCCTTGGGTCGTATTTGATGTTCCGGACAAATATCAGGTGATCCAGTAGCGGCTCCGTACCACAGAGTCGGTCTAGCACTATGACATGCGATAATACATGCACGACTGGCGGAATTCCAGTTTTATTGCCATAAAATGCTAAAAAAGGTAGTCTGGTCATTTCGAGGCGTTGGTTTGGTTCCCTTGTTCGTTCTAGGTGTCCCGGACAAATATCAGGCGATCCGATTCCAGCTCCGTACCACGGCGTCGGGCTAGGGCCACGGCATGCGATATTACAGGCACGACTAGCGAAATTCCAATTTAATTGCCATAAAATGCCACAAAATGTAATTTGGTCATTTCGAAGCATTGGTTATGGTTCCTTGGGTCGTATTTGATTTACCAAAAAAATATCAAACGATCCGGTACCGGCTCCGTACCACGGCGCTGGGCTTGGGCCACGGCAGGCAATAATACAAGCACGACTAGCGGAATTCCAGTTAAATGCCATAAAATGCCAAAAATGTAACTTGGTCATTTCGAAGAGTTGGTTATGGTTCCTTGGGTCGTATTTGATGTCCCGAAAAAATATCCGGCGATCCCATTCTGGCTCCGTACCACGGCGTCGGGCTTGGGCCACGGCAAGCGATAATAGAGGCACGAATGGTGGAATTCCAGTTTAATTATCATAAAAGGCCAAAAAATGTAATTTGGTCATTTTGGAGCGTTGGTTATGGTTCCTTGGGTCGTATTAGAAGTCGCGGACAAATATCAGGCGACCTGGTACCGGCTCCATACCAGGGTGTCGGGCTTGGGCCACGGGTGGCGATAATACTGGCACCACTGGCGGAATTCCAGTTTAATTGCCATAAATTGCCAAAGAATGTAATTTGGTCATTTGAAGTGTTGGTTATGGTTCCTTGGGTCGTATTTGATGTCCAACACAAATATCAAGGGATCCGGTACGGGCTCCTTACCACGGCATCGGGCTTGGGCCACGGCAGGCGATAATACAGGCACGAATGGTGGAATTCTAGTTTAATTTCCATAAAAGGCCAAAAAATGTAATTTGGTCATTTTGAACCATTGGTTATGGTTCCTTGGGTTGTATTTGATATCCCGAACAAATATCAGGCGATCTGGTATCGGCTCCCTACCACGACGTCGGGCTTGGGCCACGACATGCGATAATACATGCACGACTGGCGGAATTCCATTTTAATTGCCATAAAATGCCAAAAAATGTAATTTGGTCATTTCGAAGCGTTGGTTATGGTTCGTTGGGTCGTATTTGATGTCCAACACAAATATCAAGGGATCCGGTACGGGCTACGTACCACGACATCGGGCTTGGGCTGCGGCAGGCGATAATACAGGCACAACTAGCGGATTTCCAGTTTAATTGCCATAAAATACCAAAAATTTAATTTCGTCATTTCGAAGCATTGGTTATGGTTCCTTGGGTTGTATTTGATGTCCCGAAAAAATATCAGGCGATCCCATTCCGGCTCTGTACCACGGCGTCGGGCTTGGGCCACGGCTGGCGATAATAGAGGCACGAATGGCGGAATTCCAGTTTAATTGCCATAAAAGGCAAAAAAATGTAATTTGGTCATTTTGGAACGTTGGTTATGGTTCCTTGGGTCATATTAGAAGTCGCAGAAAAATATCAGGTGATCTGGTACCAGCTCCATACCAAGGCGTCGGGCTTGGGGCACGGGTGGCGATAAAACTGGCACCACTGGCGGAATACCAGTTTAATTACCATAAATTGCCAAAAAATGTAATTTGGTCATTTTTAAGTGTTGGTTATGGTTCGTTGGGTCGTATTTTATGTCCAACACAAATATCAAGGGATCCGGTACGGGCTACGTACCACGGCGTCGGACTTGGGTTGCGGCAGGCGATAATACAGGCACCACTGGCGGATTTCCAGTTTAATTGCAATAAAATACCAAAAATTTAATATCGTCATTTCGAAGCGTTGGTTATGGTTCCTTGGGTCGTATTTGATGTCTCGGAAAAATATTAGGCGATCCGGTTCCGGCTCCCTACCACGGCGTCGGGCTTGGGCCACGACAGGCGATAATACAGGCACGAATGGCAAAATTCAAGTTTAATTGCCATAAAAGGCCAAAACATTTAATTATGTCATTTCGAAGCATTGGTTATGGTTCCTTGGGTGGTATTTGATGTCCCGGAAAAATATCAGGTGATCCAGTACCGGCTCGGTACCACGACTGGCGGAATTCCAATTTAATTGCCATAAAATACCAAAAAATATAATTTTTTCATTTTGAAGCGTTTGTTATGGTTCCTTGGGTCGTATTTGATGTTCCGGAGTAATATCAGGTGATCCAGTAGCGGCTCCGTACCACAGAGTCGGTCTAGCACTATGACATGTGATAATACATGCACAACTGGCGGAACTCCAGTTTTATTGCCATAAAATGCCAAAAAGGTAGTCTGGTCATTTCGAGGCGTTGGTTTGGTTCCCTTGTTCGTTTTTGATGTCCCGGAAAAATATCAGGCAATCCGATTCCGGCTCCGTACCACGGCGTCGAGCTAGGGCCACGGCATGCGATATTACAGGCACGACTAGCGAAATTCCAATTTAATTGCCATAAAAAGCCACAAAATGTAATTTAGTCATTTCGAAGCGTTGGTTATGGTTCCTTAGGTTGTATTTGATTTACCAAAAAACTATTAAACGATCCGGTACCGGCTCCGTACCACGGCGCTGGGCTTGGGCCACGGCAAGCAATAATACAGGCACGACTAGCGGAATTCCAGTTAAATGCCATAAAATGCCAAAAATGTAACTTGGTCATTTTGAAGAGTTGGTTATGGTTCCATGGGTCGTATTTGATGTCCCGAAAAAATATCCGGGGATCCCATTCCGGCTCTGTACCACGATGTCGGGCTTGGGCCACGACAGGCGATAATAGAGGCACGAATGGCGGAATTCCAGTTTAATTGTCATAAAAGCCCAAGAAATGTAATTTGGTCATTTTGGAGCGTTGGTTATGGTTCCTTGGGTCGTATTAGAAGTCGCGGACAAATATCAGGCGATCTGGTACCGGCTCCATACCACGGCGTCGGGCTTGGGCCACGGGTGGCGATAATACTGGCACCAGTGGCGGAATTCCAGTTTAATTGCCATAAATTGCCAAAAAATGTAATTTGGTCATTTGAAGTGTTGGCTATGGTTCCTTGGGTCGTATTTGATGTCCAACACAAATATCAAGGGATCCGGCACGGGCTCCGTACCACGGCATCGGGCTTGGGCCACGGCAGGCGATAGTACAGGCACGAATGGTGGAATTCTAGTTTAATTGCCATAAAAGGCCAAAAAATGTAATTTGGTCATTTTGAACCATTGGTTATGGTTCCTTGGGTGGTATTTGATATCCCGAACAAATATCAGGCGATCCGGTATCGGCTTCCTACCACGGCGTCGGGCTTGGGCCACGACATGCGATAATACATGCACGATTGGCGGAATTCCAGTTTAATTGCCATAAAAGGCCAAAAAATGTAATTTGGTCATTTCGAAGCGTTGGTTATGGTTCCTTGGGTCGTATTTGATGTCCCGCACAAATATTAGGCGATCCGGTACCGGCTCCATACCACGGCATTAGGCTTGGGCCACGGTAGACGATAATACAGGCACGACTGGCAGAATTCCAGTTTAATTGCCATAAAATGACAAAAAATGTCACTTGGTCATTATGAAGCGTTGGTTATGGTTCCTTGGGTCGTATTTTATGTCACACACAAATACTAGTCAATATGGTACCGGCTCCGTACCACGGTATCGGGCTTGGGCCACGGCAGGCGATAATACATGCACGATTGGCGGAATTCCAGTTTAATTGCCATAAAAATCCAAAAAGGTAGTTTTCTCATTCGAAGCATTGGTTATGGTTCCTTGGGTTGTATTTGATATCTCGAACAAATATTAGGCAATCCGGTACCGGCTCCGTACCACGGTGTCGAGCTTGGGCCATCACAGGCGATAACACAAGCACGACTGGCGGAATCCTAGTTTAATTGCTATAAAATACCAAAAAGGTAGTTTGGTAATTTTGAAGCGTTGGTTATGGTTCCTTGGTTCGTATTTGATGTCCCGGACAAATGTCAAGCGATCCGGTTCCGACTCCATACCACGGCGTCGGGCTTGGGCCAGGGCATGCAATAATACAGGCACAACTGGCGGAATTCTAGTTTAATTGCCATAAAGCGCCATAAAATGTAATTTGGTCATTTAGAAGCGTTGGTTATGATTCCTTGGGTCGTATTTGATTTCACGGAAAAATATCAGGTGATCTAGTATCGGCTCCGTACCACAGTGTTGGGCTTGGGCCATGACAGGCGATAATACAGGCACGACTGGCGGAATTCCAGTGTATTTGCCATATAATGCCAAAAATGTAACTTGGTCATTTCGAAGCATTGGTTATGGTTCCTTGGGTAGTATTTCATGTCCTGCACAAATATCAGGCGATCCGTTACCGGCTCCATACCACGGCGTCGGGCTTGGGCCATGGTAGACGACATACAGGCACGATTGGCGGAATTCCATTTTAATTGCCATAAAATGCCAAAAATGTAACTTGGTCATTTTGTAGCGTTGGTTATGGTTCCTTGGGTCGTATTTATGTCCCGCACAAATATCATTCGATCCGGTAACGGCTCCGTACCACGGCGTCGGGCTTGGGCCACGGCAGGCGATAATACAGGCATGACTGGCGGAATTCTAGTTTAATTGCCATAAAATGCCAAAAACGTAACTTTGTCATTTCGAAGCGTTGGTTATGGTTCCTTGGGTCGTATTTGATGTTCCGGACAAATAACAGGCGATCCGATTCCGTCTCCGTACTGCAGCGTCGGTCTTGGGCCATGGCAGGTGATAATACATGCACAACTTGCGAAATTCCAGTTTAATTGCCGTAAAATGCCAAAAAAGTACTTTGGTCATATCGAAGCGTTGGTTATAGTTCCTTGGGTCATATTTGATGTCCCGAACAAATATCCGGTGAACCGGTACCGGCTCCATACCACGGCGTCAGACTTGGGCCACGGCAGGCGATAATAAATGCACCACTTGCGGAATTCCATTTTAATTGCCATATAATGCAAACAAATGTAATTTGGTAATTTCAAAGCATTGGTTATGGTTCCATGGGTCCTATTTGATGTCCTGGACAAATATCAGGCGATCCGGTACCAGCTCTGCACCACGGCATTGAGCTTGGGCCATGGCAGGGGATAATACAGGCACGATTTGCGGAATTCTAGTTTAATTGCCATAAAATGCCAAAAAAAGTACTTTGGTCATTTCGAAGTGTTGGTTATGGTTCCTTGGGTCGTATTTGAAGTCCCGGACAAATATCAGGCGGTCTGGTAGTGGCTCCATACCACGGCGTCATGCTTGGGCCACGACAGGCGATAATACAGGCACGACTGGCGGAATTCCAGTTTAATTGCCATAAAATGCCAAAAAAAGTACTTTGGTCATTTCGAAGTGTTGGTTATGGTTCCTTGGGTCGTATTTGATGTCCCGGACAAATATCAGGCGATCCCGTACGAGCTCCATACCACGGCGTCATGTTTGGTTATTTGGAAGTTTTGGTTATTGTTACTTGGGTCGTATTTGATTTCCCAAACAAATATCAGGAGATCCAGTACCGGCTCCGTACTACGGCGTCGGGCTTGGGCTCAGGCAGGCGATAATTTAGGCACGACTGGCGGAATTCCAGTTTAATTGCCATAAAATTCCAGAATATGTAATTTGGTTATTTCGAAGCGCAGGTTATGGTTACTTGGGTCGTATTTGATTTCCCGGAAGAATATCAGGCGATACGGTACCAGCTCCGTACCACGGCGTCGGGCTTGGGTTCGGGCAGGCGATAATTTAGGCACGACTGGCGGAATTCCAGTTTAATTTCCATAAAATGCAAGAAAATCTAATCTGGTCATTTTGAAGGTTGTTTATGGTTTCTTGGGTCGTATTTTATGTCCTGGATAAATATTAGGCGATCCGGTACCGGCTCCGTACCACGGCGTCGGGCTTGGTCCATGACAGGCGACAATACAAGCACGACTGGTGGAATTCCAATTTAATTGCCATAAAATTCCAAGAAAGGTAGTTTAGTAATTTCGAAGCGTTGGTTATGGTTCCTTGGGTCATATTTGATGTCCCAAACAAATATTAGGCGATCCGGCACCGGCTCCATACAACGGCGTCGGGCTTGGGCCAGGGCAGGTGATACTACAAGCACGACTGGCGTAATTCCAATTTAATTGCCATAAAATGCCAAAAAATATAATTCAGTCATTTCGAAGTGTTGGTTATGGTTCCTTGGGTCGTATTTGATGTCATGGACAAATATCAGGCGATTCGGTACCGTCTCCAACCACGGCGTTCGGCTTGGGCCATGGCAGGCGATAATACAGGCACGATTGGCAGAATTCCAGTTTAATTGCAATAAAATGCCAAAAATGTAATTTCATCATTTCAAAGCATTATTTATGGTTCCTTGGGTCGTATTTGATGTCCCGAAAAAATATCAGGCGATCCAGTACAGGCTCCATACCACGGCGTCGGGCTTGGGCATGGCAGGCGATAATTTAGGCACGACTGGCGGAATTCTAGTTTAATTGCCATAAAATGCCAAAAAATATAATTTGGTCATTTCTTCCTCGGGTCGTATTTGCCTTCCCGTACAAATATCATGCGATCCGGTACCAACTCCGTACCAAAGCGTCCGGCCTGGACCATAGCAGGCGATAATACACGCACGGCTAGCAGAATTCTAGTTTAATTTTCATAAAATGCTAAAAAATGTAACTTGATCATTTCGAAGCGTTGGTTATGGTTCCCTGGGTCGTATTTGATGTCCCGAAAAAATATCATGTGATCTAGTACCGGCTCCGTACCAAGGCGTCCGGCCTGGACCATGGTAGGGGATAATACAAGCACGACTGATGGAATTCCAGTTTAATTGCCATAATATGCCAAATATTGTAAATTGATCATTTCAAAGCATTGGTTATGGTTCCTTTGGTCGTATTTGATGTCCCGAAAAAATATCATGTGATCTAGTACCGGCTCCGTACCAAGGCGTCCGGCCTGGACGATGGTAGGGGATAATACAAGCACGACTGATGGAATTCCAGTTTAATTGCCATAAAATGCCATGAATTGTAACTTGATCATTTCGAAGCATTGGTTATGGTTCCTTGGGTCGTATTTGATGTCCCAAAAAAATATCATGTGATTCGGTACCGGATACGTACCAAGGCATCTGGCCTGGACCATAACAGGCGATAATACAAGCATGACTGGCGGAATTCCAATTTAATTGCCATAAAATGCCATGAATTGTAACTTGATCATTTCAAAGCGCTGGTTATGGTTCTTTGGGTCGTATTTTATGTCCCGAAAAAATATCATGTGATCCAGTACCGACTATGTACCAAGGCATCCGGCCTGGACCATGGCAGGCGATAATACATGCACGACTGGCGCAATTCCAGTTTAATTGCCATAAAATGCCATGAATTGTAACTTGATCATTTCAAAGCGCTGGTCATGGTTCTTTGGTCGTATTTTATGTCCCGAAAAAATATCATGTGATCCAGTACCGACTATGTACCAAGGCATCCGGCCTGGACCATGGCAGGCGATAATACAGGCACGACTGGCGGAATTCCAGTTTAATTTTCATAAAATGCAAAAAAATGTAGCTTGATCATTTCGAAGTGTTGGTTTTGGTTCCTTGGGTCGTATTTGATATCCCGGATAAATATCATGCGACCTGGCACCGGCTCCATACCAAGGCGTCCGGCGTGGACCATGGAAGGCGATAATACATGCACGACTGGCGGAATTCCAATTTAATTGCCATAAAATGCCAAAAAATGTAACTCGATCGTTTTCAAGTGATGGTTATGGTTCCTTGTGTCATATTTGATGTCCCGGACAAATATCATGCGACCCAGTACCGGCTCCATACTAAGGTGTCCGGCCTGGACCATGGCAGGCGATAATACAGGCACGACTGGCGGAATTTCAATTTAATTGCCATAAAATGCCAAAAATTGTAACTTGATCATTTTGAAGCGTTTCTTATGGTTCCTTGGGTCGTACTTGATTTCCCGGACAAATATCATGCGATCCGGTACCGGCTACATACCAAGGCATCTGACCTGGACCATGGCAGGCGATAATACAGGCACGATTGGCGGAATTCCAGTTTAATTGCCATAAGATGCCAAAAAATGTAACTTGGTCATTTCAAAGGATTGGTTTTGGTTCCTTGGGTCGTATTTGATCTCCCGGAAAAATATCATGCGATCCGATACCGGCTCCGTACCAAGGCATCCGGTATGGACCATGGTAGGCGATAATACAGGCACGACATGCGGAATCCTAGTCTATTTGCCATAAAATGCCAAACAATTCCAGTTCCTTGGGTCGTATCTGATGTCCCGGAGAAATATTATTGACCCAAGTCACTTCATAGTTTTGAAGATTGACAAAGTCTGACCAGTTGAACCAGGTCCATCAGAGCACACACACTTGACCTGATGCGTTGGCACATGAACCGTATATACATAGGAGATAACTGTGATTGTGAAGTATCAATGAACCAAGAGATTGTCTCCTAATGCGAAAAGGTTGCAAATTGATAAAAGTACAGAAGTTGTATTCATCAAGGAAAGCAACAAAGGAAGGAAGTTGAGTTTAATACGAACTCGTACACCCAAGAAGAGTCTGACTAGAACTGAACGACAAACTCAATGCCTGACCTCTATAAATACTTGAAGTATTCTTGCTTGAAGGAGATGCAAAAGTGCAGAAGTGAATCAAGATCTGAAAGAAAAATTCCTAGAGATTTTGTAAGCAGATTTGCTGTGCGATACAAAGGCTACAGACCAGCTAGAAGAACCAGTTCCATCTGTTTTATTTGAGTCTAGTTGGTTGTAGTAGGAGTTTTTATATTGTATCTTTTCAGCTTTAATAAAAGCAATTGTAATAGGTACACTGTGTTCAAGTTGGAGTTGACTTGAAGCTAGTAGAAATTAGCTAGAGGTAAGTTACTACGTAGGGTTAGAGTTAATCCTAGGATTACAAAAGAGTTTATTTTGTAAGTCCGTTTGGCTCAGAGTTTTAGTGAAGTGTTTGAGAAAATCCTACTGAGGAGTAGGTCGTGGATTTTTTCACCTTTTGAGCCAGGTGTTTTCCACGTAAAAATCTCTGTGTTTTTAATTTACTGCTTTTATTATTCCGCAACAATAGAAGTTGGAACATCAACAATAACCAGGTTCTTCTAGTGAGACAACACTCGAAAATTGGGTACCACACAATTAACTTATTTTTGTGTGTGGTATTGACGTCTAAAACATCAATTGGTATCAGAGCAGGTTATCCTTGATAGGATAACACCTTGGAAAAGATCAAGATGAGTGCACCACCTGGAAACTAGGAGGGTAAATCAAGTGCAAGGCCACCACTCTTCAATGGCCAGTATTACTCTTGGTGGAAAAATAGGATGAAGGATCACCTGATTGGAGAAGACTGTGAACTCTGGGACATAGTCATTGATGGTCCTCTAGCCACCATGAAGAAGATTGCAGAAGGTGTAGAGGCACCAAAGACAAGAGTTGATTGCACTGCTGAGGATCTGAAGAAGTGGGAAAAGAATGCAAAGGCTAAAAAGTGGCTAGTGTGTGGACTAGGTCCAAGCGACAATAGCAGAATCCAAAGTTGCACCACTGCCAAAGAGATTTGGGATACCTTACACGTATCCCATGAAGGAACACCTCAAGTAAAAAGGTCAAGAGGTACTTTACTATACCCTCAGTATGAAAACTTCACTATGAAATAAGGAGAGACTATCCAAGAGATGTACGCAAGGTTCACAACCTTGACTAATGAACTGAAGTCTCTTGGAAGAGTCATTCTTGAAGAGGACAGGGTTGAAAAGATCATGACAAGGGTCTTGCCAATTTTCTGGGAAAGCAAAATCACTGATATCCAGGAATCCAAAAATATGGCAACCCTGCGATTGGATGAGCTGATTGGAAACCTCACTGCCTATGAACTAAGAAGACAGACAATGAAGATGGATGGTCCAAAGAAGGAGATGAGTCTAGCACTGAGGGAGAAGACCTGGAGGAAGATGAGATGGCAATGATTACCAAAGAATTCAGAAACTTTCTCATGAGGAAGATGGGAATCTCTAGAGGAGGAAACTACAACAAACCAAAAGCTCCAGAAAGACAAACCAACGAGGGATGCTACAAATGTGGTAAGATTGACCATTTCATCAAAAACTGTCCTCAGTGGGAAGTAGAATGGAAAAAGGAGAGATTTGAAAGAAGGAGCAGGAAGAAGGAACAGGTCCAACCCAAGAAAACCACAACAAAGTCTATGGTTGCTGCTTGGGGGGAAAGTTCAGATGAGGAATCAGAAGATGGGGAGACTGAAGATCAGGCGCTCATGACAATTGGAGAATCTGATGAGGAATCACATGAAGAACCAGAGGTAAGTATCTCCCATCTTAAAAACAAAATAAAGTTTCTATCTAAGGAAAAAATCTCTGAGTTGCTACTTGATTTCATGGAGGATTTTGAGGAATCAACCAAAGAGAAGGATCAACTCTCTAAAGAATGTGCAATGCTAAAAGCAAAGTGCTTGAACCTGGAAATCAGAGTCAGTGAATCTGAAAAGAAAAACACTGTCTTGATGAACCAGGTTCATCCACTTGAGACTGAGATTCTAGACCTAAAATCTGAGAACTTAAAACTGAGACTAGGATCCAGTAAAAGGTTGTTGATCACTCTCATGTCATGTTAGAGGAAAACTTGGGAAAACTAAAAGATAAAATGTATGCCAAGGATGAACATATAAGATCACTTAAAGAAGAGCTTGGCAAAGTGAAACATGAATTATATAGAACCTGTAAATGGAATAAATCCTCTGATGCCTTGACATGGCTTCAAGAGAATCATAGTAGAAACAAGAGAGGGCTTGGTTTTGGGAGATAATTGCCTAAGTGGGATCCCAAAAGCAAGTATCTCACTCTCCCTGAAAATAAAATATGCACCCAATGTGGTAAGACTGGCCACTACAAATATGGGTGTACTGCAAAAGAGCAGGCCAGTCGAAAAAATGAGAGGTTTGTCAAAAAGAAAAACTGGCTACCAAATTGGGCCAGAAAAAATTTGATTCATCCATTCTCTCATAGAAAAGGACCCAAACTAGTTTGGGTTCTTAAAACTAACCCCTGATTTCCTTTTGTAGGTACAAGTGAAAGGAAGCAGCCAAATTTGGTTCTTGGATAGTGGCTGCTCTAAGCATATGACAGGGAACAAGGAACATTTACTTTCACTTGAAAACCTCAAAGGAGGGAATGTCTCCTTTGTAAACAGAAAGAAAGGTGAAATCATTGGGGTCGGCAAGGTAGGTAAAGATGAAACACGAACATGTGTACCTGATATATGGCTTGAAATATAGCCTAATCAGTGTGTCACAACTGTGTGACAGAGGTAACCTTGTCACTTTCACTTCCATAAAATGTTTTGTGATCAACATGATTATTGACAAGATTTTCTTGCAGGGAAAGAGAATGAATAATATCTATGTCATAGACTTGTCCACACTGTCTGATGATGAACTCACTTGCCTAAGTGTGTTGGACAGTGATCCCCTCCTGTGGCACAAACGACTTGGTCATGCGAGTCTGACTCAGCTTAACAAACTAGTCTCTAAGGACTTAGTGGTAGGACTTCCTAACATTAAGTTCAAGGAGGATAAAGTTTGTGAGGCATGTGCCAGGGGGAAGTAGGTAAGGTCTACTTTCAAAAGTAAGAAAATGGTCAGTACCNTGTGATGAACATGGTGTCAATCACAACTTTTCTGCTCCTAGAACCCCACAGCAAAATGGGGTTGTTGAAAGGAAAACCAGAACTCTTGAAGATATGGAAAGAACCATGCTTCTATCTAGCAAACTACCTCATAACTTATTGGCAGAAGCAATAAACACTGCGTGCTACATAATCAATAGATGCATGACCAGGCCGCTGGTGGACAAAGAGAGAAAGCCCAACATATCCCACCTTAGGACTTTTGGATGCAAGTGTTTTGTGCATAATAATGGCAAATATTCCCTAGGAAAATTTGATCCCAGAAGTGACGAGGGAGTATTATTGGGATATTCATCACATAGCAAAGCTTATAAAATATACAATAAGAGAACTATGTGTGTAGAAGAGAGTGTGCATGTTGTCTTTGATGAAACTAACACTCTTTCTAAGAGACAAGAACCAGAAGACGAGGAGCTTGGACTGGAAGCAGTGATCACATTGAAGCCAACATGGAAGATGGAACAGGTGATGGACCAGGTGCAACTACCCCAAGCAACATGACAGGGGGAATTCAACATGTGCAACCTGGCCCTGCTCCTGCTCCATAGCAACAAGACACCATGGAGTTGTCTAGGAATGAATAGATGGTACTCAAACCACACATATATCAGAGTTCTCATCCTCTTGAGAACATCATAACAGATTTGACATCTGGAATCAAAACAAGATCATCCTTGAAAAATCTGTGTGCGTTTGATGCTTTTTTATCCATGATCAACCAAAGAACATTGGAGAAGCCCTACAAGATGCTGATTCGGTAAATGCCATGCAAGAAGAGCTAAATCAGTTTGAAAGAAGTCAAGTATGGCACTTGGTACCTAAGCCACTACACAGATCAGTGATTGACACCAAGTGGGTCTTCAGGAACAAGCTCGATGAGGATGGAACTGTTACAAGAAATAATGCAAGACTAGTTGTTCAAGGATATAGTCAAGAAGAGGGAATTGACTATGATGAGACCTTTGCCCCTGTGGCAATACTGGAAGCAATCAGACTTCTTATAGTATTTGCTGCACACATGGAATTCACTCTTCATTAGATGGATGTTAAAAGTGCCTTTCTCAATGGCTATATGAAGGAAGATGTATTTGTCAAGCAGCCTCCAGGTTTTGAAAGCAAGGAGTCACATGACCATGTATACAAACACGACAAAGCTCTGTATGGTCTCAAACAAACACCAAGAGCATGGTACGAACGATTGTCAAAGTTCCTGCAAGAACATGGGTAAAAACGAGGCAAAATTGACAGTACCTTGTTCTTAAAGGAAAAAGGTAAGGATCTCCTGGTTGTGCAAATATACTTGGATGATATTATATTTGGGGCAACTTCTTNAGGCTTGCAAATCAAGCAAAACCCACATGGAAAAATGATTCATCAACAAAAGTATGTAAAAGAACGGCTCAAGAAGTTTAAAATGGAGGACTCAAAGGAAATAGACACTCACATAGCCACAGCTACAAAACTGGATGTGGATGAACCTGGTTCATCCGTTGATCAGAAGATCTACAGATGAATGATTGGGTCTCTACTATATCTCACTGCCAGCAGACCTGATATTGTGTTCA
>ML350637.1:0-22579 GCA_005239505.1 Nicotiana paniculata | reverse complement strand
AAATCTAAAATAACTTGCATAATTAAACTACAAAGTAATGAAGAAAATCTGTACAATTTGATGTCTTGCCGTTCGAATCCCTTCTCTCCTCTTCGAATCTCCAAGTTGTGTTTTTGGGGTCTTTTTATAAGTTTAAGACAAACCCTAAACGTGTAGGAGACTTCTATTTCAACCGGGAAACACTTAAACTCGTCAAAACTCGAAATTGACCAGAACCAGGAGACTAGGCGTTTTGGCTCTAAGGCCTGGATAAGGCCAGGCCAGGCCTGGATTTAGGAGGCTAACTCCCCCTAATGCCAGGGCCATCCTGGCTTTAGAAGGCAAACGCCTGGATAAGGCCAGGGTGTTCTCTTCGCCTCTCAAGCGTATTTTTGACGTATTTGCATCCATCTAGCTCGGTTTCCATCTCCAATTCACCTACACATGAAATAAACTCCATTAAGCACATAAAAAGTGTATTTTTATCATTAACGCACATAAAATGTAAGGCATATAACATGTTAAACTATGAATTCTAGCCTCGCATCACATATACCATTGGTAGTGCTGATTTTTCAAAAGCCTTATGTGATTTGGACGCAAGTATTAATTTGATGCCATACTCCGTATTCAATACAATGGGTATTGGAAAACCGATAGCTACTTCGATGAGATTTCAAATGGATGATAGAACAATGAAGAGTAGTATTATTGATGATGTTCTTGTCCGGGTTGACAAGTTTATTTTGCCTGCTGATTTTATGATTCTCGACTCCGAAGTCGACTATGAGGTGCCTATAATATTGGGGAGAACTTTCCTAGCAATGGGGAAGGCATTGGTTGATGTGGAAATAGGGGAGCTCACCTTCCTGGTGGGCAATGAAAAAGTTGTATTCCACGTGTGCAAATCAATGTGGCAACCGAATAGTAATGAAGTTTTCTCTTTTGTGGATCTTGTGACGGAGGTGATAGTTGATGACAAGAATACCATGACAAATGTGGAAGACCCTATGGAAGCCGTGTTGTTGAACCATGAGGATGATGGAAGGGAAGGCTTGGTTGAATGTTCAAATGCCCTGCAAGGAACTGTAAACTCTCCTTGGACTTGGAAAATCGAAAGACTCCACCGAACATTTGCATTCTCACGGATGCCGTTTGGTTTGTGTAATGCACCAGCGACCTTTCAGCGGTGTATGATAGAAATATTTACGGATATGGTGGAGGATTTCCTCGAAGTGTTCATGGATGATTTCAGTGTTGTGGGTGACTCATTTGACGAAAGCTTGGAAAATCTTGACAAAGTGTTGGCCCGATGTGAAGAGACCAATCTAGTGCTAAATTGGGGGAAATGCCACTTCATGGTCGAGGAGGGCATTTTCCTCGGCCATAAGATCTCAAAGAATGGAATTGAAGTTGACAAATTGAAGATTGAAGTGATTTCAAAGATCCCTCCTCCTACTTCCTTCAAGGGAGTTAGGAGTTTTCTTAGGCACGCGGGGTTCTACCGAAGGTTTATCAAAGATTTTTCCAAAGTGGTGAATCCCTTGTGCAAGTTGCTAGAAAAGGATGCAAAGTTTGTGTTCAATGAAGAGTGCATAAAAGTTTTTGAACTTCTCAACTATAAATTGACAACCACTCCCATCATTACCGCACCCAATTGGAGCTTGCCATTTGAGATCATGTGTGATGCTAGCGATGTTGTGGTAGGAGCGGTTTTAGGGCAAAGGATCAACAAGATATTTCATCTGATTTATTATGCAAGCAAAACGATGAATGATGCCCAAGTCAATTATACAGTGACAGAGTGGCGGACCACTTGTCTCGTTTAGAAGAGGAGGGGAGGCCCCACGATGGCCTCGAAATTAATGATTTGTTCCCGGATGAACAACTCCTATCAGTTTCTTTGAATGGTATGACTTGATTCGTGGATGTTGCTTAGTTTACTATGACCGACATTGTCCCGAGTGAGCTCTCTTCTAACTAAAGGAAGAAGCTCAAACGGGACAGCTTGGATTATTAATCGGATGAGCCCTATTTGTTCAATATTTGCAATGACGGTGTGATATGTAGATGTGTCTCAAAAGAGGAGCAAATGAGTATTCTTGATGCTTGTCATTTCCTCGCCCTACGGTGGTCATCATGGTGGGGCGAGAACTGTTTCCAAGGTTCTTAGCTGTGGATTTTATTGGCCAACCCTGTATAAATATGCAAGTGAGCTTGTTAAGAGGTATGATGAATGCCAGAGAGCCGGAGGAATCTCCAAGAAGGATGAAATACCTATCACCACCATTCTTGAAATTGACATTTTTAACGTGTGGGACACAGACTTCATGGGGCCTTTTGTGAGTTCGTGTGGTAACACTTACATTCGGGTTGTTGTTGATTATGTAAGTGGGTTGAAGCGGTGGCTCTGCCCAACAATGAAGCAAGGAGTGTGGTGGCATTCTTAAAGAAAAACATCTTCCCAGGTTTGGCACTCCTCGGGCTATCATTAGTGATGGGGGTTCTCATTTCTGCAATAAGGCCTTCGACACCTTACTTTCCAAGTATGGTGTCAATCATAAGGTGTCAACCCCTTATCATCCCCAGCCTAGTGGACAAGTTGAGGTCTTCAACAGGGAGATAAAGAGAATATTATCAAAAACTGTCAATGCAAATAGAACAGATTGGTCAAGGAAATTTGACGATGCTTTGTGGGTTTATAAGTCTGCGTACAAGACTCCAATCGATATGTCTCCGTACCGGTTGGTATTTGGGAAAGCGTGCCATTTTTAGTTGAATTAGAGCATAAAGCCATGTGGGCGCTGAAGAGGTTAAATCTTGAGTGGGATGTTGCAGTCAATCTCCGGGTGGAGCAACTCAATGAACTAGATGAGTTCCGGTTTCATGCCTATTCCAACTCGTCCTTGTATAAGGACAAGATGAAGTACTTGCACGACAAATATGCCCGGAACAAGGAATTCAAGGAGGGTGATTTGGTTCTTCTCTTCAACTCCCAGTTACAACTGTTTTGGGGAAAGCTCAAGTTCAAATGGAGTGGCCCTTTTGAAGTAGTGGACGTGACTCCGTGTGGTGATCTTGATTTGAAAAACAAAAATGGTGAAATCTTCAGGGTTAATGGGCACCGAAAGAAGCATTACTTGGTCAAGTTTGATGACAGCCACGTGGTGGCCTTGATCAATTTCCAATGATGATGGTAACCTGCATCGTGCTGCGACGTTAAATCAGACGCTTTTTGGGAGGCAACCCGTGTGTGTTGTTTCTTTCTTTTTGATTTTCTTCTTAGATAAGGCTTTATTTTAAACTAACAAGTTATGAGCTTTGTGTAGGAATTTTTTGTGCAGTGCATGATTGTTGCTGGAAAAATTCATCTAAGTATGAGAATTACGTTGATCGCGCTCAAAATTTCGCGGTCAGCGAGAGCTTTTCGCGGGGGCGTAACTGGTCAGCACACGGACTTGAAAAGTCCAGAATAGCAACTCTCTGAAGTTTTATTCGCGTCCGCGTTGCTCTTTCGCGGCCGCAGCCATTTTTCCGCTCTCAGCGAATTTGTTCCAGCAACATCCATTCAAAAAGGTAAAAGCGCGAACGGCGGTAAAATTCCGTGGACCGTGCTCAGGTAAGTCAGTGGGACCGCTATGTGGAGTATAATAGAAGGTCCTAAATCCTTTTACATTTTTCGAACTCCCAGCTCTCACCGAAATAGACCACAGTTCACCTTCTTTTTCTTTGCACTTCAATCTCTTCTCATTAATCAAAAAGTAGTTTTCTACCACAAATCACACAACTGGAGTGCTCTCATCTTTGTATTAATTTTATTTCTTTCTTTTCTTTTCTTTTTAGTTCTACTTTTTCTTTCTAGTTAGGATTAATACATGCCAAAAAAATCAAAAAGGATGCTTAATTGATGTTACAAATTCATGTGGGTACTGTTTAATGTTTAATGGGGGGGGGGGGGGGGGGGGGGGGGGGCTTAAGGTTATTCACCATGATTTAAAATTGAACCAATTTTTGCACTTAGTGAAAATCCTAAGTTTAAAATTAGTCACCAGTGCCCGTTGGGGTTGAATTTCGCGGACCGCGGTCCGCATTCATGCTTTTGGAAGGTCTGTATATGCCTCCAATTTCGCGGACGCGGAGATCTTTTCACGGTCAGCGATCGACTTTACGCGGGCGTCCATAATTTTGCGGATCGCGTGGCTGAGTTTCAAAGAATTAACAACTTGGGTCCGCGGACGCGTTCATTTTTACGCGGTCAGCATTTGGTGTTTCGCGGCCGCGCGTATTTTTATGCGATCAGCGGATATCTGTGTTCGTGGGTAGTTGTTGATACCCAATTTTTCTCAAAAACTATTTTAAATTGCATATATATCTTCAAAATCATGCATTAGTAGCAATTGGTAGTTTTCCATAATTTTTCTATATTTTCATTAATTTATCCAGCATTTTATTTCCAATAAATGATCACAAAATTGCATCACAAAGTATTTCTTGATTTAATTTATTATTTTTGGTCTTGTTAAGACCAAATTATTTCATAATTAGCCAAATTGGTACATTTTGGCTATAATTGCAATAACTTTGCAATTATAGCACAATCATATGATTTTAAACTATTTTTTACCCAAAATTAATCATTGGTATTTTAATACTTAATAAGCATTTTTAAATTATTATCTACGCAAGAAATTCTTTTTTTCACAATTCTTAGCTGTTTTATAAATTATTTTAATCAATTTGATTGGGTATTTAACAAATGGCCTAATTTATTTTGATTTTAGCCTAAGTTAAACCGGACCCAAGTCCAATTAAAACACCAACCCAATAAATCCTAAGCCCAAACCTTTTACCTTCCGATCCAGTCTTATCGAATCCTGGTCGTTGATCATTTTTTATCAACGACCCATATTATCCCTTCTTTAATTAAACCTAAAGACTACCCTCCCAAACCCCTCATTTCCCTCTTCTCACCCCGCCGTCACTCACCCCCTTCTCTCTCAAATGCTCTCTAACTCCAACCCTAATTCCCCCCGCTGTCATTCATCTACTACCTTCCATGGTGGTTTCTCACCACCCCCAGACCTCCAATGGCCTCTCTATGATGGTTCCTCCGTTTCTAAGGTCCTCGAGGGACTAGAGGCAGTCCGTTTACACCTTTAGCCCATCCTTGCCTGTTTCAAGTCGTTATGGCTCGATTTTGAGTAAGATCTGCCTATTTCGCTTTAAACCTATGGGTTTCTAAGCCTATATCTTCGTCTGTATGTTATTTTCTCGAAACCTTAATCTCGTCTCTTAAACTTCTCAAATCTGAGATAAGTTTAACTTATTTTCACTGGTTTTATTATGAAATCTCATGATTTTCGAAGTGGCTTGTCATCTTCCTAAACTAGGGTTTGTGAAAATCCTTTTCTTCAAAACGCTTTCTGATTTTTAAGTGTTTAATCCTCTGAGTTCTTATGTGCTTCGACTGATTTTGTTAATTTTTTCCTTAAACCTAACTAGTTATGCTAAACCCCCCAATTTTCTGACACTTTGTTTGGATTCTGAGTTTATCTTTACTGTTCGTTCTCTCAAACTTGTTTATATGGTCGATTCTCATGAATCTGCTTAGATAATCTGAGTATTTTGTGATTCCTACCCTATTATGTTTATTAGGATTTCTCATTATTAATTCATCCGCTTATATTACCAAAGTTTTGTGTTAACTCTCCCCTTAATCAGCACTGTTCCTATTTGAATTCCTAATTTTATGTGATTAGCACCTTTTACTGATTTCCTGTGATGATGTCTTTACTGATTTCCAACCTTTAAACTATTTTCTTACCTTATTATGTGATTGACTATTATTAGTTGGTTCTTACTGATACTTTCCTTAATTAGACCTTTCTGTACCTTGTCTAATTACTTGTACTGATTGAAATTATTTCCTTATTTATGCTCCAGTCATACATAATCCCTTTCCTTACTTGTTTTCCTGTCTTTTACCGTTTGAAATGACTCCCTTAATTAAGGGAGTAGTTGGATGATTGTTGCTCTAATTGGTTCTGAGCTCCATAACTTACTGCTTAATTGCGTTTCTTACCTTATTTTACCTTGTTTCAAACTACTATATATATGTACACAGTGATACATACACTTTCACTGGTTCAAAAACACACGAACACATTAGTTCAAAAACTCTCTCTCATACTCAAAGCTTTTCTGCTCTCTTTCTTTCTTTGTTACTTACTACTGTTCTGAGTTAGCTGCAAGCCAAGGCTAATTATTATGCTCTCCTATTCTTCACTTTGTGTTTACTATCTCTTTACTGGTATGTTCTGATTTCAATTCAAGTCCCAACACTAACATGTTTCTTTTACTGCTTCAGTTTATCATGTTTCTGATCTGTTTCTATCTATGGTTTTGTTGTTCAACATGTAATTGACATGTCTATATAATTGTTCATCTAGCATATTATGTTGTGTCCCACTCCCCCTTAGGATCAGTATGCTTATGAATATGTTTCCCCCTTGTAGTATGTCCTAATGTGATCTGCTCTATCTTATGTTTACCTGGTTTCTAATATGAACCTTTCTTTGCAAAGCAATTTGTATCCTAAGTAGTCTAATTCTATGTTGATTCTGAAATTCATGTTGTGTTGATACCATTAGCTATCCCCTAATCCACATAAACCCCTACAAGAACTTTTATGCTCTTGTATACTATGTGCTCTATGTGTCCCCAATTCCCATCACCCATGTATGAATGAATGTGATTTGAATGTTTTGAATCTGCTTGTGCTGTGATTAGTCTATTGTATGTTAATTGTCCTACTCTTGTCAAAAACTATTTTTTTACTAAACAACTCTCTTATATTAAATGAAACTATTTCAACTAAGTCTCTTTCAAACACTGTCTTTCCTATTAAAACATTTTCAAAACTATGTCAAGCACTCTCGCTCTACTCTTAGGTCCTTAGGTTCTGCCCCTCCGGTGTATGACTACCTTGGGATTCCTGTGAGATCCCTGTGAACTCTGATTCCCTGGGGTTGGCCCTTCCACACTGCACTTACTCAATATGGTTATGAAATCTGGGTGTGAGCACTGCCCGGGATCCATTGAGGTCCTTAGGGAACTCTGACACACCCGGATATGAGAAAAGACTATGAAACATTTGGACACTTGAGGTTCTGGGAATCTGGGCCTGTTTTTCAGGATCCTATAGTTTAACTTCTTCTTTCCCTTTATCTATTTATGTAATTTACTCAGCTGGTCTCTAATAATTATTTGTAAACAGATATTGGGGATGGTTAGTGAAGTGGGGAGGGTAGCTATATAGTTCTGTTAATATCATCGGGTAGAAAGCATATTTTATACTTTACATTGTTTCTATCTGCATTAGAATCCATATTTTAGACCAACATAGTTGGTATAGTATTAGTAGGTCATCAACTCAACATGCTCAATTAAAAATCACTTATTTATTTTGTTCTTAATTCATAGCCATACGCTGTAATAAGCCTATATTATTGTCCTTTCCTTCTACTAAACTCTCTTGACGAATTGATTTGAGCTAGTAATAAATCTACCTATTTTACTTCTTTTAAAATTTAGGCGGATTGTAAAAATTACAGTAACTATTAATATTTGAAGGATTGAAATATCTCAAGAATAATTTAGGCACAAGTAAAAATTTCAACAAAAACTATATAGAAAAAATTGATTAAACTAGAGAGAGAACGTGGTAGGAAGCTTTTTCACAACTCATAAACTCTTGAATCTCTCTACATCATAGCTACCTCTCCACATTAGAAAATATATAGTAGTACCCCTATTTATATAATACTACAAAACCAAAATTGACTAGAATCTAGAAAATCTATTCCTACATGATTTTCGTTGAGAATCCTAATTAGACATAAATTAAATAAACTAGTAAATACCAAATCCTAGACAACATAAGAATACTAATTAGTCTTGGTTTAATTTCCAACAATATTCTTATATATATATATATGTATGTATATATGTATATATATATATATGTATGTATATATGTATATATATATATATGTATGTATATATGTATATATATATATATGTATGTATATATGTATATATATATATATGTATGTATATATGTATATATATATATATGTATGTATATATGTATATATATATATATGTATGTATATATGTATATATATATATATGTATGTATATATGTATATATATATATATGTATGTATATATGTATATATATATAGTTAAAAATTTGACTAAGAGGCTCAAAAGAACACGCTATAAAAAGTGGGGCGTGGGGCAATGCAATATCTTATATGGACTATAAATATTTGCGAGGATTTCTTTCGGTATCGTTTCAGTTGCATGTCACTCTTAGATGTAATTTTCCCCCTGAATATCACCCTCATTGATTTAACACTAAAAATACTTATTACTGTGCCTTTCAAGGGGTAAAGTATATTTTCACCAACGCTAAATAAAGATAATTAAACTAATTTGGACATCTCACCTAACTCATATAACGAGACAAAAGCTGAGGAAATGTATGTGAAATTTCCTTTAAATTGTTTTTTCATGGGGTCATCAGTCATGTGGGCCTGTGGTGGGGTATATTCCACTTAATTAATTTAGTTCCATTAATGGATTCAAGATATTAAGTTAGTTCCATTAGTGGATTCAAGATGCTTTTGAGTGATCCTATTGACCATAGTTGATGTGATTTCTCAAACTTTCACATGGATTTGATGCCACTGTTACCTTGTATTTACATGTGAAAGATACGATATTATTCCCTCATAAAACATAAATAATTCGATCGTGATTGTTAGTAGTGATTAATTTACTGAACGCTGTTAAATAATTCAACTGACATTGATTAGCTAGGTAGGATTGGCTTAACAATCTTAATCAAAATAATACTAAACTGTTATTTCCCACTTAATTACCTCTACAAAATTTCAAATTTAACTTGGGGTGAGAGGTAAACTAGTACAAACTTGGTTAATTCTTACTTGGCTTACCTTCCATTATTAAACACCTACTCGCAGTGAATCATGCTGAATAAATGTGTCTATGTTATCGGGAGGAAAAAACAAAAAAAATATATATATAATACTAGTAGATAAATAAATAAATAAACGTGTCCATGTGCTCCAAGTTGGTTCAATCATACACTCAGATGGTTTGATATTTGCTTTCATTACTCTTCATTTGCTGTTAGGACAAGGCTTTCTCCTCGACCATCGATCTGCAACTGAGGAGCTGCTTCTTCATATTGCGTAAGACAAGTATTTGCCGTCTTCCACATATTTTTCTTTCTTTTTTTTGATTTTGGGACTCCTCAATTTCTTGCTCCATCTTTTGCTACTATCTTTGTTATTAGTAGTACTATTTTTTAGCAGTTTGGCTTTATTCCAAAGAATCCTATTTCAAGAATCTTGGAGCTAAGCTGTACTTTAGGTAACACAATCATTTTAATTAAGTGAACTTTAAGTTGTTACCTAAAAAAAGTGAACCTGTAATCTTTTGAGGTGGGGTTTTCTGGATTTGCTTAATCTGACTTTCTGTTGCTCTGAATAATAGAAATCCTTGAGACCCATCTTGTAAAGTTTCAATCTTGGCTAGTATTTCAGCTGATTTGGGGTTTGAGGGAGGTTGTGGGAACTTTTCTTTGTGGTTTCAACTTAAAATGGAACTCCCAAATTCTGAAAAAGATGCCAATATATATTACAGTAGCCATTACCTAGTATATGCTGTTCTACCGCTGTTGAAACTCTTATGTCTAACTGTTATTGGCCTAATTCTTGCACATCCAAGATCCCAATTAGTTCCTAAAGCTACTTTTAAGCTCCTTAGCAAGCTTGTGTTTGCTCTCTTCTTGCCTTGTACCATATTTATTCACCTTGGTGAGACTATTACTGTCCAGAATTTTGCGCGCTGGTGGTTTATACCGGTTAATGTACTTTTAAGCACTGCAATCGGTTGTCTATTGGGGTACTTGGTGGCGAAAATTTGCAGGCCACCTCCAGAATACTTTAGGTTCACTATCATTGCGACTGCGTTTGGGAACACTGGCAATTTGCCCCTTGCCATTGTTGGATCAGTTTGCCACAGTGGTGACAATCCTTTTGGTCCAGATTGCTACACCACTGGCGTGTCCTATGTGTCGTTTGCCCAATGGGTGGCAGTGCTGCTCGTTTACACTCTTGTTTACCATATGATGGAGCCCCCATTGGAGTACTTTGATGTTGTTAATGAGGTTGGCGAGATTCAGGAGCCGTTACCTAGTAATGATTTAAGTAGGCCGCTTCTTGTGGAAGCTGAGTGGCCTGGTATGGAAGATAGAGAAACCGAGCATTGCAAGACACCCTTTATTGCACGGATTTTTAACAGTGTCTCAACACTTTCATATAGTTCTATTCCGGACCCTGATAGTTTGGAGGAAGCGCCAGCACCGAGGAGTCCAAAATCTATTAGATGTTTAGCGGAGCCCCGGATGGTTAGAAGAATAAGAATTGTCGCTGAACAAACTCCAGTTCACCATGTTCTCCAGCCTCCAACGTTTGCTACACTGTTGGCTTTTATTGTTGGAATGGTTCCGCCCATTAAATCTGTTGTTTATGGTAACGAGGCTCCTCTTTCGTTCCTCACAGACAGTTTAGAAATACTCGCTCAAGCTATGGTGCCTTCAGTTATGCTGATTCTAGGAGGAATGCTTGCTGAGGGTCCTAATGAATCTAAACTCGGGGTTCGAACCACTGTTGGCATCACCGTTGCTAGACTTTTGGTCCTTCCTTTGGTCGGAACAGGAGTGGTCTATTTTGCTGATCAAATGAACTTTTTAATCCCTAATGATCAGATGTATCGGTTCGTGCTTTTGTTGCAGTACACCACACCAAGTGCCATCTTGTTGGGAGCAGTTGCTAGCTTGAGAGGTTATGCAGTCAGAGAAGCTTCAGCAATGCTCTTCTGGCAACATGTGTTTGCTCTGTTCTCTCTTTCTATATACATTATTATCTACTTCAAGATTCTGCTTTCGTATGTCTGAGATCTGTTTGAAATATTCATGTACTACTCATGTCAGTTTTAGCGTTTCTATGTAATAAGCGACGTCGTGGGCATTTCAGTGTTTCTACTTGTTTCAGTGCATTATTTAATCGACTAATGTACTAAACTTGTATGTCAAGGGTCTGAAAAGACGCCATAGTTCTCCCAGTTCTGGTGTACTTGATTTCCTATGTCCACATACAGTATGTAAACAAACTACTCCTATGTAGTGTTTACCTTACCTTTTCTAAGTTTTCTTTGAAGCATTTTATATAGAGTACCAAATCTCGTCACGTAGTGATTTCTGTATTTGTTTGTGCGAACAAAGTCCCACATTGGTAGCTAAAAAGAATGGGAATCTACATATAAGATCTCTTAATGGTGTGAGGCCTTCTGGGGAACACCGTGCAGGCTTGGCCCAAAACGGACAATATCACACTATGTTAAGCAACAAAGCAATGACATCTTTTATGCAGCATGTATCCAATTCTGGAGTGGAAACTTTATGCTAACCTCATATGATAAGATTTTAAGTCCCCACTGAAGAATCTCTTTGTAGCTCTTGTATGTTTCATAAAAGAGATTTATGTTTACACTATTCAGTGCATCGTAACTTATTATAGCAGGCTATTCACTTTATTTCTGTATTACCAAATTAGGTTTATTTTAGAGAGTTACATGTTACGGCCATTTTCACTAAAAAGTTAATTCAATGTCTAGTGTATATATAGACAAAATGCTGAGTTTGGCCAAGTTCCACAGTGTGCTCTCTCTTGGGAACTTACTTTATTGTATTTTGTGGATTCAATCTAGTACTCAATTGACAAGCATAATGGACGAAGAAATGAACTACAAAGAAATACCAACGTGCTTGTTCTGATGTCTCAAAATAAACATATGACGATATCACGACTTTTCCCGTTAGGGACATGCCAACTTTTTCAGAAACATTCAAAAGTGGTTGTAAAGTAAATGTTAATGGAAAGTAACACTAACTTTTTTTCATGTCGTTAATTCAGTTTCTGTTGACATTATGACACTTCATTTTCTTCCTCCATGGAGTGTTTTTGGGTCTACAATTTTAAGCTTTCGTATTACCCTTAACATCACATCACTTTTTTTCCTCTCATAACCTTTCCTTTACCTAGAAGTTGTACTTCCTCTCCTTTTTTCTACTTGTCGGGTAACTTACCATTTTTAATTAATATTAGTCGAATCAATTATTAGGGAACACTGTCTACATTACATCCTTGGAGTGTGGCCCTTTACCGGAACCTGCGTGAACATGGAATACTTGTGCATAAGGTTGTCCCGTTTTTAAAAAAAAATATGTTATTACTGATAGATTTCATTAAATGGCTTAACAGATAGAGAGCCGCTATTACTTGTATTTATATGATATGGATACATACATAATGATAAGTATATCACCTACAAAGATAAGTATTAAGAGACCATCACATACATGGGATAACTACAAATATTAGATAAATTCGTAGGATCCTAATACGCCCCCTCAATCTGGACTGGCAGACATGACGGACAGATTGACACGTAAGAAGCTGAACTGAGATGATGGTAAAACCTTTGTGAAAATATCCGCAAATTGTAATCGAGTTGGCACATATCGAACAACAAGATCCCCTTGTGCAACTTTTTCACAAACATAATGAAAATCAACATCAATGTGTTTGGAGCGGTCATGAAACACAGGGTTACGAGACATATATGTAAAGCTCACATTATCACAAAGAACACGAACCGGGTTACGAAGATAGAGCCCGATGTCATGAAGAATATTATGAATCCACGATGTCTCAGCCACAGTATAGGCGATAGCTTTGTACTCAGCCTCTGTAGAAGATTTAGAGACTGTTGGTTGCTTCTTTGCACGCCATGAGATAAGATTAGAGCCCAAAAATACCGCAAACCCTGTGGTAGAGCGTCGACTATCAAGACAACCAGCCCAATCAGCATCCTAATAGGCTAAAATAAAAGAGGTAGATGAGGAGGCACGTAAGAACAATCCATATGTGATGGTACCCTGTAAATACCTGAAAATGTGCTTCACACACAATGCAGATGAGTAGTACGTGGAGCATGCATAAATTGTGAAACAATGTTAACAACATGGGCAATATCTGGACGAGTCATAGTTAAGTATTGAAGAGCGCCAACCATACTTCTATATTCACTAGGATCTGAAAGTAACTCACCATCTACAATAGAAAGAGAAGTGCGAGAAGCAATAGGGGTGTGAACTAGTTTGCATGTATGCATGTGAAATTTAAGAAGCAAATCAGAAATATACTTTTGTTGTGACAGATGAAGACCATTAGAAAAACGAACAACATGAACACCAAGAAAGTAATGAAGATCACCTAAGTCTTTCATGGCAAATTGGCTAGAGAGACGACTAATGAAGTGATTAAGAAGAGAAGAATGACTATCGGTAAGAATAATGTCATTAACATAAAGTAATAAAATAAGAATTCCAGATAATGAACTGTGAATAAACATGGACGTATCTGATTTGCTGCAAATAAAATCATGAGCCAGGAGAAATGAACTAAAGCGATGAAACCAAGCACGTGGTGCCTGCTTCAAACCATAGAGCGCTTTGGTTAGCTTACAAACATGACAAGGATAATCAGGATGAGTAAAACTTGGAGGTTGTTTCATAAATACTTCCTCATTAAGAACACCGTGCAAAAAAGCATTTTAACAACAAGTTGACGAATAGGCCAAGAAAAAGAAACGGAAAGAGAGAGGAAAATATGAATAGTGGTAACACGAACAATAGGACTAAATGTTTCATGATAATCAATGACAGGCTGTTGATGAAATCCTTGTGCTATAAGTCGTGCCTTGTATCGCTCAACTGACCCATCCGAATTATATTTAATACGATAAACCCATTTACAACCAACTAAGTTCATGTGAGGTTGAAAAGGAATAAGAACCCAAGTATTATTTGCTAAAAGTGCATTAAACTCATCTGCCATGGCCTGCTGCCACTTCGGACTTTTTACTGCCTGAGAAAACAAGTGGGTTCAATTTCTTGAATAATAGTGTTCAAAGAAAATATTTGTTTTGGTTTCGAAATACCATACTTTGAGCGTGTGTGTATTGAATGAGCAGGAGGCATAGAAGTAGGAGGAGAAGCAGTGCTAGTTGGCAGTGAGGTAGGTGCAGAAGAAGAGAGAACACTAGAGCAACACTCGGTAGGAGAACCGGTGATGGACACGTGATCCGTAGAGCTGGATGTAGAGCACGGGGAAGAAACTCTTGAGGGAGGTGGGGAAGACGACGTAGAAGGATACATACTTGACTTAGATTGGGTATCGGGATGCAAAGGGGATAAAGGAGAAGTAACTACAAGAATCTCAGAAGAGCCACTGGATGTAGGGACAGTAGAGGGACGAGATCATTTAGGATATGGAAAAACTAATTCATGAAAGACAACATGTCGACCGACATAAACACGACCAGATGTAGGATCTAGGCAACGATATCTTTTATAATTAGAAGCATAACCTAGGAAAATACATTGGACAGAACGTGGCTGAAGCTTATGAGAAACTTGAGCAGATATATTTGGAAAACATTCGCAACCAAAAATTCGAAGAAAATTGTAGTCAGAAGTATATGAAAAAGCTTTTCAAATGGAGAAAGTCCTTTCAAAATGTGAGTAGGCAATCTATTAATAGTATAAACAGCGTAAAAAACATCATCAACGCAAAATTGAGATGGCAAATGAGCATATATAAGGATGGTACGCACCATTTCACTTATGTGGCGATGTTTTCATTCAGCCGCCACATTTTGTTGAGCAGTATCTGGACATGATTTATGAAAAGAAATACCCGAGTAAGAAAAGTGTTGAAGCATAGCCTTATAATCAAATTCACCACCTCCATCACTTTGAAAAGTTTTAATTTTAGTGTTAAAAGTGTTCTCCACGAGTTTTTGAAATGCACAAAAGTGCTGAAAAACTTCTGATGTTCTCATCATAGGATAAAACCATGTAAATCAAGAAAAATCGTCAACAAATACAACATAATATCGAAAAACCCAAGTTTGATAAAATAGGCGACTACCAAACATCGGAATGAATAATATCTAAAGGAAAAAAACTACAGTGAGTAACTAACTTAAAGGACAAACGTTGAGACTTCCCTAACTTGCACGAAACACAATTATTACTAAAAGAATTTAGTAATGTAATAAGATTATGGTTCCAAAGACTTAACAAAACACGACTACCACTATGACCTAAACGACGATGCCAGATGTCTCCGAATTGACGTAGAGCAACAAATGCTTGAGGAGGAGAAATCACAGACAAGGACGACAACGGATAAACAGCGCCTTTACTGGAAGCTTGAATGAGAAGTTGCCCCGTTACCTTGTCCTTCGCACAAACAAAAGAATCATCAAAGTCAACTTTACAATTATTATCCCTACATAACTTTTTAACAGAAATCGGATTATGACGAAGTTGAGGAACATGAAATATAGACTGTAAGTGTAGAGGACGAGATGTAGAAGGCAACTAGCATAGCCAATATTTTCAATGTTAAGCAATGTACCATTTCCTACCAAAACACGATGAGAGCCAGTGTAAGGGTTCTTTTGTATAAAATTACCTTCAGATGGAGTCATGTGAGCGGACGCGGCAGTGTCAAAATACCAAGTAGCGTCATTTGTTTCAACAACAGACATAGCAGCAAAAAACCTAGGAAGATCATTAGCAACGAAAGCATGATTGAAATGATTTTGACATTGTAAGGCAGTATGACCAGGATGCCCACAAATTTGAAAAGCAATGGGTGAGCGTGAGGGACCTAAGATCCTACTGGATGGTGAGAATGTACTGCCAGATTGTGAATTATAAGGAGTGAGAGAAGCACCACCAATACCTGACGGAGGCTGATCAGTAGGACCATTGCGAGCAAGATTATTGGGAGTAGACTGTTGTGAGAGACCTCGACCAGAGAAACCACGGCCCCTTCCACCACGACCTCGACCTCGAAAAGACGAGAATCTTCCTCGTCCACGATTACTTGAAGAAGGCGCTGATTTCTGGACATATTAGAAGAATTTGATTGAACATTCTGGGTAGCAAATGCAAGATGAGAGATGATAGAATTGTTGGGATATATACTATTAACCATGAGTTTGGTTTGGATATAGTATTTATTATGGAACAATTGTTTATTCAATTTTAACAAAGTTTTAAATAGATCATATATTCATCTGTGTCGTTTACTTATATAGTAGATGATTTAGTGTATAGAGTTTAGTTTATACATGGAAGATTAAATCATCGGTTCTTATAAATATAAATTTTGAGTTCACAATTTAATGATGGAATTGGACAAACCATCATGGATGATTGTAGCACAAGATTAAATATAATTTATCTTGATTATGAGAATGGTTTAAATCCAACTTCTTGTGCTAGTACATTTTGTATGTATTGAACGGACCAAGTAGAGATACGTATTTTATACTGACTTAATAAAAAACTCTCTAGCCATTAAATGTATTTATAATCTTAATCTTGATATAATTATTATTAGTTGTGTATATTATTATTATTTTGATTTATTAAAAGGTGAGATTCTTTCGCTGGTCAATATGTCTGGCAAATTGGATAATAATAATGTACATTGGCGAAGTAATAGTTAGTTGATGGAATCCATGTCTCGGTTTAGAGATTGATGATACACCTTTATGAAAGCTTATAAGTTTTAATGTGTAAACCCGGCCGGTGGATTTTGTATCCGACACATGAAATAAGTTAAAGCGAAAGTCTAAAGGAAATAATCAATAAATTAAATTATCAGTAATTTAATTTAATTGATTAGTATCTGAGTCTTAACATGGGGGGTTAAATAAGATTTAATGGATGAATTTCAAAATTGAATAAGGAGTGCAATTACGAATTTTTAGTGGAATAATTCGTAATTAATTATGGTAGATATTAATTTCAAAAATTAGAAATTAATTCCATAATTGGAGCCTTGTTAATTAAATTATGTGGTCCCTACTGTGCCTAGATAATAAGAAATAAAGGAATCCTTTTTCTGGTGGAAAAGAAAACCCGACAGTTTTTGGAAAAGGGTTTTAACCCTTAAAACTTGTGCTATAAATAGATAAGGTTTTCCACCTAGAAAAAAGAGAGAGATAGATGGCTGAAATTTTCAGTCATGGTGGCCGAAAATTTCAGCATATTTTCCTAGAAATTTCGCCCACACGAAATTGTTATTTCCGGATATTATTTGGGTAACACCGTAGAAGACCGTGGAATGTTCGAGGATCACGATTGTGCGGGTGGTGGAGATTCCATTTAGAAGTTATGGAATTGAAGACTCACGCGAAAAACAGATATGTTCACGCTTCAAGAGGTAACCCGTGAAATCCTATTCATGTTAGTTGTCTAGATTACATGTGATTTTGATACTGGAATTGCTTCCGCTGCGTATAATAATTCATCAACTGGTATCAGAGCCCACTCACATCTGATTAGATAACTAAGTGTTTCATGAAACAAGAATAACGTGTTTATGTGCGTTTTTGAAGTACATGTATATGTGATTTTCTGAAAAACTGCATTGTTGTTTTGTGAATTAACTGTGCAAAAATTTTGGGGTACTCTTGTAATCATGAGATATCTGTTTTCTTATTGATATTTGATTGAGATTATCTGAATTTTTTGGGGTAAACCCTAGAAAAATGCAAAAAAACCTGTTTTTGACTGAATAGCCGGTATTTTCGGAGGTCAGCGAACTTGACGGACTCCGATTGAGCTGAAATTTGGTTGGTCTATCGGAAACAACATGGTGAGAAAATTTCACTGCTTTAGCAATGTTTTTAGGCGTTTTGAGGTCGTTTGGACCATGTTTTGGGCGTTTTTCTATTTTCTGGAAATTATTTCTTAATACTTTTAATTTGTTTTTAATTCAATGGTGGTGGGGGTGACTCCCCATGGTCCCCATGATTAAATACTGGTCATATAATAGGTTTACACATTGGCTATTAGCAAATAGACGTATTGTTGTTGTATTAAATTCAATAATAGAGGTGTAGGATTCTATTGACTAGGTCTTACAAGGTATAATTGATATTGCATGATAATATAATTAATTTAAGGAAGTGAAATCCTCTATTTGATATCCTGGATGACTAATGATTGTAGCGTTTGGCATATTTTTGCATAAAGAAAAATTTCTAAAATTTTAGTTTATGTTTTCATGCCGTACGTGATTACTAGTTTTGAATTTTCGATGAAGATTTTTGTTCTCTCGTTGGAGGTTGTAATTAAGTANAGTGGTGGAGGTTCTTAACTAGAAAAAGAGTTTTATCTTTGGGTACTAGTGAGACCAACTCCACCCATGAGAAGAGATATTAAGTTTTTCGTCGAATGGGAGAAAATATAATATCTTAGGTTCTTGTGTATTTAATAAAAGGATAATTTATGTAAAAAGAGATATTATGTATCCTAGAAATAGGAAGAACATAATATATGCCTTGATCGCATAGTATAATTACAAGGAGAATGAAATCAATATCATATTTATTTTAATTCATGAAACTGTTTAAAACCGTTATTCTCCGAGTTGGATACGGGCTGGTGGTCATGAATTTGACAAACTCCAATTGGCCTGAAACTTGGTAGGTTCATCGAAAACGATCTAGTAAGAAAAACTCACTGTTATGCAGTGAATCATGCTGTTTTTCGGCATTTTGAAGTCGTTTAAATGGATTTTCAAGCAGTTTATTAAATTGAATTTGTTATAAATATGAAAAGTTATTCTTTATATATCAGCTATATTTGTGTTAAATCTGAAACATGATGATTTAATTTGATATGATATATATCAAGAATGCAAATCACATGAGTTTAATCCTAAATATGCAAAAAATAATTTATTTGAATTTGTTTTTGGCGATCGTGAATTATCACGATCTCTGAATGACTGTAGGATCATTAGAAACAATCAGTTAAGAAGAACTCACTGCTATGCAGTTAATCACATCATATTTCGATGATTCGGGATCGTTTAGATGAATTTTTTGGAAGTTTTGACGGATTAAAATGTGATTTACATAAGAAAAGTCATTATTTCTATCATTTTATTTATGTATTATCTGGAACATGATAACACATATTTATTTGACATGAATTGGTATATGATAAGAATGTAGGTCATATTTTAAATTCTTAAAAAATGCTTTAAATGGTAATTTTCAAATTTGGTTGGAATTTTTGGAGATTGTGATGTTAACGATCTCCGATTGCTCTGAAATTTGGTATGTTTACCAGAAATAGCCCAATGAACAATACTCACTGCTATACAGTGAAAAATATTAATTCTAGCGTTTTAAGACTGTTTAAATGGCGTTTTGAGCATTTTTTTTAATTATGAAACTTAATCCTCAGAAGAAAAAAAATTATGATTGTGATAAAGTGGTGATAGGAATTAACCCCTATGGTCACCATTTTTTATTTATAGTGAGATAATAACTTTACGCGTTGGCGTTAGGTCTTCCTCCATATCGGATAAATTTATTATGAACCCACTGGATATAGTTACTAGTTATTGATAACTTGAATTAACTCTCTATCTGAGTTAAAGGGTTGAATCAATTTTGTAACTAAAATACAATCATGATTATGTGGTGGTAGAAATATAATTTTTATGGTCTTCCGCAATTAATTTCAAGTGAGCAATAAATTTATGCGTTCACTTTAAGTCTTCCTCCATATCGGATAAATTTATTGTAAGCTCACTAGGTGAAATACTAGTAATTGATATCATGTACTTACTCTCCATCTGAGTATACATGTTGGATCAATGGAACTAGAGCTATTAAAAATGATGTTCACTTGACTTAAATTAACAGTATACTCTCCATCTGAGTTGGGTCTGTTTTAATTTATTTGAATGAACAATTTGGCATTACATATGTATGTTGCATGAGTAGTTCTTTTCTCATCGAAATTTTCTATTCAAGATGCATGAATACATATATGTGTAGTGTGTTTAAGATTTTAGTATTAAATGGTTATATACAATTGTCTGAAAATAATAGTAAGCTCTCCATCTGAGTTGGTTCTGTTTCTTTCTGGATTGTATAATTCTTGCGTTATATAATATGCTTTGCATGAATGATTATTTTTCCATCGAAATTTATATTCGAGATGCATGTATGTATATAAATATTGAATGCAGTCTGAATTTTATCATTCAGTGTTTTGACTTATTATGATCTATTTAATGTTTTATCTCAACTCCACTATGACTTTATGCAATTTGTCGAATTAATTGTTAAAATTTTCTTTTGGAAGTGGAAAGACATTAATTTAAAGGATGCAATATTTGTACCTTTTATTAGAAGGAATTTAATTTCGGTTTCTGGGTAAAATAAGATATGGATATTTGTTTTAAGTTTTGAATAACTCTTGAGTTATTGAGCTTGATAAATATTTTATCTCTTGTGGTACATGAATGCATGACCTTATTATTGTATATTAATGTCTCTCCTGAACAGAACAATATTAGTCTATCTCATAAGAGAATATGTTCTTCATAATTGAGCAAAACTTATATGCGCACCTTTGTCTAAGTCATATTAATCTGGATAGGATATCAAGTTGGTCAAGGATGGACCTTAAAAGTTCATTGAAAGTAGAGGCACTACCAACTTGTGGATCCTGTTTGGAAGGAAATTTGACTAAAGGATGTTTCCCTTCAAAAGGAAATAAAGCTAGTGATAAGCTGGAATGAATCCCTTCTAATTTGTATGGTTAAATGAACATACTCGTAAGAGATATTAATATATTTATTCGATGCACCATAAGTCTTAATGATTTGAGTAATTCAAGGGTTTTAAGACTTGGAACGGAGATGCACCAAGGAAATATATTAAGTTACTGCAATTTGATTGTAGTGGCGAGTACCTCTCTAAAGATTTCTTTTGTTACTTATCAGAAAAAGGGATTACATCTTAATTAAATACACCGTAAACTCCATAATAGAGTGGTGTAGTAGAAAGAAGAAATAATCTTTTTTGAACATGGATAGATTAATGATGTGTTATTCAGATTTGCCTTATTCATTTTTGGAATATTTCCTGGAAACTGCAAATTACATTCTGAATTAGTTCCTTCAAAGTTAGTACCTAGGACATCTATAGAACTGTGGACTGAATGTAAGCTCAGTCTATGGCATGTTCAGATATAGGATTGTCCCGCATATGTGTTGAAAGGGAAAGCGGATATGTAAGTTGGAACTAAGAATGGATAGGTGCATGTTTATTGAATATCCAAGGAAACGAATGGAGTTTTATTGTATTGTCCTAAAGAAAACAAGGCAATTGTTAAAACAAATACATTTTTCTAGATAAGGATCGTTTAATAAACCATGTTCCTAGAAGTAAATCAATTTTACAGGAACCGGGCAAAGAAATAACTAGATGTTCAAGAACATCGAAACCCACATGTCAGGATTGACGTTCCATTGCATTTAAGTAGTGGGAGAACGTTAAAGACATGCATTTATCAACTGAGAGTGATGTTTGAACAGTGAACACTATAGTAAGAAGTCGCTAATATTTCAAAGCCGTAAGGTAATGAAGGTAATATTAGTAGTACTTCATCGTAGTGGGAGAATACTAAGGAAAATTATAGTTTGGTATACACTCTTGGGATAGTTTCAGTAACAGGACCCCTGAAGAGTTTAATACAAAACTAGATAGTTACGACAAAGCACTATTGGACAAAGATTGCATCAGAAATAACTTGGCAAGATTCTTTAACAAAATCTTATTTTGTGGAGACTTTTAATAGTCATGTAAAAAAAATACATGAGAAATTTGTAGATGCATGGTTACAAGTCTAAGTGGGAGATTATTGGGGCATATACTATTAACCATGCGTCTAGATATAGTATATTCAATAATTGTCATGGTTAAAAGTCTAAGTGGGAGATTATTGGGGCATATACTATTAACCATGCGTCTAGATATAGTATATTCAATAATTGTCATGGTTAAAAGTCTAAGTGGGAGATTATTGGGGCATATACTATTAACCATGAGTTTGGTTTGGATATAGTATTTATTATGGAACAATTATTTATTCAATTTTAATAAAGTTTTAAATAGATCATATATTCGCCTGTGTCCTTTACTTATATAGTAGATGATTTAGCGTATAGAGTTTAGCTTATAAATAGAAGATTAAATCATCGGTTCTTATAAGTATAAGGTTTGAGTTCACAATCTAATGATGGAATTGGACAAACCATCATGGATGATTGTAGCACAAGATTAAATATAATTTATTTTGATTATGAGAATGGTTTAATTCCAACTTCTTGTGCTAGTACATTTTGTATGTATTGAACGGACCAAGTAGAGATAAGTATTTTATGCTGACTTAATAAAATAAACTCTCTAGCCATTAAATGTACTTATACTCTTAATCTTGATACAATTATTATTAGTTGTGTATATTATTATTGTTTTGATTTATTAAAAG
>ML350634.1:0-76944 GCA_005239505.1 Nicotiana paniculata | reverse complement strand
ATTAATGCGCATAAAATGTAAGGTATATCACATGTTAAACTATGTAATTTAGTCTCGCATCAGACACAAATTCAAGCACTATTTGGGAGGAATAATTGATCGTGAGAAGACCAAGGTAGTACTCGCTAATGAGTAAGTGAGGTCCTGTGTCGTGCCGCGGCGTTAAATCAAGCGCTTGTTGGGAGGCAACCCAATTTTTATTGCTTTCATAGATTAGTTTTTTTAATTTCTTTTAGTTAGAGTAGACTAGAGTTTGCATTTTCTTTGTAGACCTAGAATTTATAGGTAGAATGGTGTGGGTCATGTAAATTAGATGTATAAAAGGCTCGGGGATCGAGATGTTATTAAAAAACAAATCGCGAAATTCAGCGTCCATATCGGCGCCCCACACTTCCTGGGGCGCCCTTTATAGTATGTGAAGCCCCTCAGCACCAGGCCTAGTGTGGGGCACTGGGCTGGGGGTGCATGTAAGTTATTTAATTTTTTCTGCTTTTGTTTTGATTTTGGTTGTTAAATTAATACACATACCCATTAACCCAACCCATAAACACATTTACAATTAACATTATAACCCACCTTATAGCACATACCCACCCACAACACAAATTAAAACATAAATCCCCCTCCCAAAACACCCAAGTTCTCACCAGCTCTCTCTCTCTCTCTCCCTCCCTCTCTCTCTCTCTCTCTCACGCTCAACTTCTCTGTCGCCTTGTTTCTCCCTTCTCTCTCTCAAATTTCTCAAGCTCCTCTCTTGATCTCCTCCTAAATCCTACATGTATGTCTTCTTCTTCTTCTTCTTCTTCTTCTTTTAATAGGTATATGATAATGAACATCCCACCTCCCAAATACCCTAATCCCCAAATTTTTCACCTAAGTTTCTTCTTAAGAATTGTTTTATGGTGGGTGCTCCGATTATAGGACGAAATTAGTTGTGTTTCTATTGTATACGGAGTAGTAAACTACAATTCCCTCTACTTCGTTGAAATTTGGGAGGGCCACCATGTTCCACAATTGTTAAACTAAAGTTCACACACTTCATGCCTACAAGGTGTTTGTTAAAATGTTTGAATGAATATTTTGTGCACCGGTGAAGTCTGAGTAACTGAGTGTAGTTGTATATGATAATGGGCTAAGTGTGGAGTGTGTGAGGATGATTTTACATGCTTGGGATCTTGGTTTTAAATGCACACATGTGGAACACACCATGTATTCTTTATTATGTATGTTGTAGCACTAGCTAATTTAGTGTAGTAGTTGTGTAAAAAGTAAGTACCATATGCCGCTTGCTTAAATTGAGGTTCATTCATTTAGACATGATCAATCACTTGTGTGTGTGGCATCGTTAGTGCCTTTTAGCTATTGTGTGGCATGGGGAAGTCTTGAGTACCCATTGCCTTGTGGTGCAACACTTGTGCGTTTTAGACCACGATTGTGAGTAATATACATTGAGCTTTCGATTTTAAGTTTGGGGTCATTTTTGACTCGCCGACAACCTTAGGAGGATTTATTGATTCGTTCTCACACTCATGCTTATTTGTGGTTCAGGTAGCTATGGCTCATGATAATGCAAGTAAAGTCAAGGGAATAGGAAAGTCTTCCACCACTGCCCCCATGCCTAAAAAGCGCCAGCAAGGAGAAGGATCCTCGAGGCAAGCTAAGGGGAAACAAGTGGCCGAGGGATCATAGCAAAAACCATTGCAACTGAGGCCTCATTTGAAACTAAAAAATGATGCTGCTATTGCATGGAATAGGGACTTTGTTCTATATGGGCGGAACGTTTCCGAAATAGGGATTAATGTGAAAACTCTAGAAAGGAACTTCCGGATATGCTTGGCCGATTGTTAGCACCGAACATGGACATACCCATAGAATGACCCAACCATGCAAATTTGAGGGGAATTGTACGCCAACTAGAATGCGGACTTGTTCAGGTCACATGTTCGTGGAATAGACATGCCAATGACTAGGCGGGCCTTGTGTGAGTTTTTGGGGGTAGAGAACCCCGACCCGAGGAGGCTAAATAAATTTGTCAAAAGCCCAAGCTACACGGTGATACGTCACAGTATTTGTGGTGTCGATTCAAATGCAAAGTGGACTAGAAAGCACAGTGATATACACCTTCAGATGGTTCGCTCTGATTTCAACAAGACCGCCAAATTGTGGCAAAATTTCGTGCAAGCTAGACTCAGGCCAGTTGAACACAACAGCGAATGCACTCGAGCTCGAGTGTGTGTTATATTTTTTTTATGAATGGGAGACCCGTTAATGTGGGTGAGATCATTCTGGGGGAGATGGACCGCACACGATTTGGGTGGCATATTAAGAGGTTTTTCTTCGGCAACTTTCTCACGCAATATATGCTCTCCCGGGAGGTGCCGGAGTACCTAGGGTATGATGAGGTGGTGGAGGCACCTAAAGGGATATTAGACATAACATACTTGTTGGAGACTACGTCTAAGCTCACTCAGGCTACACGGAACGAACAAGACGAGAACTTCAATAAGTATTTTTAGCTCCTTGAATTTAATCATGAGCAGGATGGGTGTATTAGACGAGGAGTGTATGCATTTATGCAATGATTCGTCTAGTTTCTCCAAAGAGATGTTAGAGATTGCACTTGGAAGACCCGTTCACTCGTCGAAGGATGCAATCACTTACAAAGGCTCCGATACGGAGGATGAGATTAGTGATGATGTCACGGAGCCCATGGCTTTGGTACCTATAGGATATGATGATGATGTGACCGGAGTTGTGGATGGAGGGCATGCTGAGGAGGAGGACTCCGACTGACAGGGAGTTCTCTTTTCGCCGTACTCTGTTTTACATTTTTACATGCATAGGGGACTATGCATATGCAAAGTGTGGGGTGGGAAAACTACTAGTTGTGATGTACTTTGTATAAATTGTATCAATTTGTTTCTTTTGTTAGTTTTACTTAGTCTAGTTTGTTTTAGAAAGGAAATTAAAAAATACAAAAATGAAAAAAGAGAAAACAAATATCAGAAAAAACTCAGACTTCTCCCGATGAAGGATTTGTTGGACAATTTTCTTGAGGGATAAAGTCTGATTCAAACACCAAATAGATATTTTTAGGATAGTTAGGTAGTATCCCTTGGTTTTTCTTCGAGCGTCGGTTCTTTTCCAAGGGTGTAGCTCGAATCAGGTACTTTATTGTTTTTTTAGGAGTAGGTTAGGAAGTAACTGGGTTTCTGTGAGATACCTAGTGATATATTTGGTGCTAGCACATTAGGCTATGACATGCATTCTATCTTCTCGTACATTTGAGTTGAATTGTGATGCTTGAGTAAAGTAAATAGCTTATTTGTGACGTTTTTTATCAGTTGTTTGACTTTTATGCTACATAGTCCATTATTGCTTAAATTTCTCAATTATATGTATTTGCTTGACTTGAGAGTTGAACAGAACTATCTTGATTGAGTCATGTGAAATGTTTGTGTGAGGAATTATGATTCTCTGTGATATCCTGTGTAGTCTAGAACTTTCTCCGTGTGTTAGTCGAAGAGAAATTGTTAAGTTGTGCTAATCTAGGAGATGATGTAGGCGTTTCTTGCTTGAGCATAGATATGCTTGTCACTTGAAGATAAAATTTTCCGTTCCTAGCCCCTTTACGCATATAGACCTTTTTGTTAGCACCCACATTACAAGTCGTACCCCTGTTTTGTTCTTCATTTGAGATTGTTAAACCTTTACCTCCTAAAGCACTTGGTCACTAAAAGAAGTAAGGTGAGAGATTGGGGAGTAGCTTTCGAGTGGAATCATGGAAGGGCCCTTTGGTGCACTAAAGTTGAAAAAAGAAAGTCACTAGCCGATGAACTTCAATGTATGGAGCGTGTGCAGATAAAAAAAGAGAAAGAAGAAGAAAAATTATGAGAAAAAAAATGCTAGTCAAATAATGTAGAAAAATATACACCTCCTAATGTTACTAATTTGTGCTAATGGGGTTAGAGAAGTGCTTAATGAAAATAAGGGCTATATTGTATATAGTTTGTGGCAAGTGAATTGTTTGAGAAGAATATGTGTCTGAATTATGAGTGTAGTGTATTAAAGTGCTTAGGAAGGCTAGTCACTATTCCTAAATGTATCATACCCGTCCCTTAGCATACATTACAACCTTAAAGTCCCAACTGATCCTAGATTTGGCTAGATTATATTAGTAGAGATGTATACTACGGGCAAACTTATGGTATGACCACATGATGCATATGAATTCTTTGTGAGAGTGCGTGAATTTTGTTAAATTGCGTGATGTCCTTAATTTATATTCAAAAGAATATTTGAATGTGTGGACTAGTATATATTCACTCTTTTGTTTGTTGGTTATGGAATATGATCTAATGAATGATTGGTAATGTTGTAAACTTCTCTTGTTGAGTGAGTGCGCGAGTTGATGGTGCTTAGTGGTAACGAGTCGACTCTTGAGGTTGGGTGGTTACGGGCAGCTTTTGTTGAATTGATTTAATTGGAATTGTTATACTTGGGCATGTTTAAAATGGGAAGAATGTATACTTTGTATGTTCATGCTTGATTGTCAGTATCGACCGTAGTCAAGGGCAGAGTGTATGGTGAAAAACTTTGAAGTGCTCCTCTCTAGTTGAGATTTGTATTTAGTTGGGATAGAGTTGTTAGTCCCATTGCTCGAGGACGAGCAAGAGTCTATGTGTGATGTGTTGATATATAACTTAAAGTATATATATTTATATGTATATCGACTCATATTTTAGTCGTGTTTCATGGATTTCGGATGTAAAATATATTTATTTATATTAATTCAGGGTATTTTTATGTGTAGCAATCATCCGAAAGCAATTGGGGGCAAAAGGTGAGTGGTTAGAGCCAAAACGGAGGAAAACAAGAAAATTTGGAATTTCAGCACCACAGGCAGCGCTCCATGCCATATGTGGCGCCGTTGGCAGAAACTTCAACAAGCCAGCACCAGGGCCAGTGACCCACGCTGCCTTGGACACTGGTGACGGGAAAGTTATCCAAGTTTGTTCGGTACAAGGTTATTTCGGCCCTAGACCTACCCAATGCGTATAAACGCAAGACTAAACCTATTTTGAGAGGAGAGATGCCACTTTGAAGGAAAAATACACCTGGGAAACATTCAGGAGCAAGGATATCTCAGTTTTCTTGATATTTTCTTAGTATTTTCAATTATCCAACGCTGATCAATTTGTTTGATACTATCATGAGTGGCTAAGACCCATAGTTCTGCTGTTGTGACTTAGCCATGAATATTGTTGTTTAACGTTGACTTCACCTTGATTACAATTCAGTAATATATGGTTGTTTCTTCAATTCTGTGATTAATTGCTTAATTGTCTCGTCAGCAGTTTGGTTCTATTTACTATCTATGTTATGCTTGGGAAAGCCATGTTTAGATTAGAGAAGAATTGAATAGAGCACAATCTGAACTCTGAGGGGGTGGATTTGTGGTTAGGATAGGAATATACCTAGTCATTTTGCTTAATTAAATATCATAATCTTAATGCGTTCTTAATAGATTTAATTCATAGGAATATCAGAGTTAATCTATTTTGAATAGGCGAGTAGTACTTTGGGAGAAGGCTACGAGAGAAGTTGTTCGACTAACTAGCAATCATGAGTGAATTGTATGAAAGGGAGAGTTAACTAGAACACAATAGAATTGGTGAATCGATCACAACCCTGGAATATTTGTCTCTAATTAATGCACAACAACCATTTTTGTTACTTGATAATTTAGTTACTAGTTAGAATTATTGTTTAGTATAATTACACTCTTGAACTTGAATTGGCTCGACTGAATAACAATCTTAGTGATTTTAGTGGGTAGTTAATACAAGTCTATGTGGGTTCGACACTCGACTTATCATTTTAATACTTGTACGACCACGTATACTTGCGTGTGTTTTAGGAAGAGACAACTAGAAATGTTCTTCGACAAGGTACTGTCATTAAATTCTCTAGGGTCACGCCCTCGACTTCAAATTAGAGAGGGCTGAGGGTAGGAGTTACCTCCTCAGTATTTACAAACAGATTACGATCCATTTAGATCGTAATAGTCCTTGAGCCCCCCTCCAACCTCACCTCTATCTGGGTGAGCCCCTCATTAATCATTATCAGCTCGTCCACATCCGTATCAAATCAGATCCGGTACCCTCGTCGACAACGGATTTTTCTCTATCTCAGCAAATGAGAGGACATCTACTGCAACCCTAGAGGGTGATGCCTCCTCTTGCCTCGAAGTTACGAGGCCATCGCCAAGCATCCCCTCCTCGATTGTTTCCTCCTCGGGAAGCATCGGTTCTTCCACATTCATCTCTTCCAGTTATGGGGATTCAGAATCAACCTCAATACTTTCTCTTAAATTTATTATGGTCTTCTCTCAAAGAATGAAGTCTCCCTCCTCTAAGTTGACGGCCATTGGAAAATCTCCCCCTGCGTCTATGCCTCTATTTTTACGAGGCCTTAGACCCCCATCATCGGGGGAGACATCATCATCCTCGTCAACCAGCAAGAATAGTTTAGGAGAGAAGCAGCAGATAGGACGAGGATAGGCTCTTGGACTGCACTAACAGATATGAGGGCAGGTGTGGAACATACAATAGTTACAATAGGGGCAGAAACTAAAGGCACAACAACTTTCCTCTAAAAAAGAAGGCACAGGCACCTGGCTCCTTCGAGAAGACCCCCTACCTGGGAAATAAAAAAATATAGAAGTTAGTAGAACGAATCTGCATACAACAAAAAGTAAAACAATCATGGCTAGAAAAAAATTACCTGTTAAAGGAAGAGCCGACTTGGACTTCTAACAAAATCTTGGCCAGTCGCGGATCCCTACGACATGAGGGAGAACTTGATCGACAAATTTGGAAATTGATGACGTCCAAAACACACCTCAGTAAGAGATATGATACAGTTGTATGTAATAATAATTACCCAACTATGAGTCGGGGTCGAAACCACTGGGAGTTATAAGCAGTGTCAAGAGTATATATTTGTAGCAAGTGAATGGACTACCTAAATTGAACTTCCACAACATTTTAAAGGCCTAGGGCTGTGACCATAACTTAGGAGTTTTCCTAATGGGATAAAAACGTTAATTCTTTTTTTGTTGATTGGTGTGTATTATAGCTCTCAACTCTATGTTACCCATTCAATACCTTTCGAGTCAGAGAATGATTTTGCTCAATTTGGCTTTTCAAGCCCAAATAGATATCAAATAATAGTAAATATGAGCTCAAGTCGGGTTCTTAATATCTCTCGTTTGAATCCTTTAATTAGACTAATCAATCTCTCAATTAACCCAATTCCTTATTAGCCAAGATATCCTAGACTAGGTTTCTATTTCTCAAGTAGAGACTAAGTAAAATAGGCATGAACCAATGTTTGCAACTATTAATTCTAAAATTGAAGCATCAACTAAGCTAAATAATCAACACCACATCACAAACAAGCATAAAATTAATCACCCATAAGGTTTACACACTAGGGTTGGGTCACAATCCTAGTAAAAATCTAGCTACTCATAATGGGATTTGAAGAAAATAAAGAAGAAAAGCTAATTAAACCCATAATGAAAGATTAAAATGATGAAAACTAATATTTAAACACTAAAATAATGTAAAACGTCCTAAAGTAGTAAAAAGAAACAACTATATCAGCTTTTATTGTTCAAAATTGACCTAATTTTGTGAAACTCATCTATTTATACATGGCCAAAAATCATACACAAAAATTTCCCTCGGGAGGTTCTGCAGCCGCACAATTCCATGTGCATTCCGCAGATTTCTTCAGTTGGCAGGAATGAGTATTCTGCGGCCGCACATTTCTGGACTATGGCCGCAAGGCAACTTCTGTGGCCGCACATTTCTTGTGCGGTCCACACTTCACAAAGGCTTTGTCGCGCCCGTTTTTCTCGCGAAATTAGGCTTTGACATATTACAACTCTTTTGGATAGGAGACGGGGTATTAAGGAAAGAAGAGTCGCCATCTAACGATTAGTAAGGTGTGTTGGGGCACCTATTATGCAGATAACTCTGTTTGACTAGTCAACGCCACCAAAGATCAGGTAAAGGCTCAAATTACCTCAAAGAGAAGGTGCTAGGCACTCTTCGAGGTCCACAACTGTGGGTCCCGACCGAACTTAAAACTATGTGGATTACAAATAGGTAAGATAAACACATAGAGTAAGGATCAAAATAATTCATTGGCGAAATGAGAAGTGAGTATTACAAGAATATAACTATTACATCTATATTAGATGATTAGACGAATAAAAAAGAGAAGGGGCGGGGGGCTAAATTTTTTAGCCTAAAGGATCACTCCGTGCAACATAAATAATATGCGTGCACGACCTGTCCCATGCCTACGGTCTAGGAGGCATTGGACCTCTATTTGGGTGGTTCTAGAATTTACTTAGGCTGCTCAAAATGATAAAACTAGGCGACATACAAAACAACTTGGACTTCAGGTAAGGACAATTAAGGGCTCAAGTTAGCCTCCACACTTAAACAACAAATACACGCAGAACTTGTTCTCACATAAGGTGTTTAGACAGTCTCAGGAGTGAGAAAAAATTAGGGATCGTTAAGCCCTATAAACATGATTTCTAGATGACCATGGACTCAAACAAGCAGGCAGTTTAAGGCGCCACTTATAGACATGACTCCAAAATAATTAAACAGTGATTAAAGAAATAAGTTATTAAGCCTATTGACATGATTTCTAAGTGATTTTCGCAGTTAAAGGACAGTGAATAGATTGGAAAATGCTTAGAATTGCTCGTGCTTTCTAACAGTGACATGGTTAAATGATAAACAATGTTTGAAGAGTTTAACATTAAAACGAGTGGTGATATCTTATAGGCAGGATCTCCAAAGATTGGCGATTGGAAGTGATTTCCTATATTTTGTTCCTATAGACATTTTCCCTATGTGAGCATCATAATAGCAACCACAATTAACTAATTAAAATCCTACAGGCATGATTTCTAATGCATTTGGAAATAGCTATGAAAATTGAAGGAGTATTTACTTCCTATAGGCATGTTGTCTATAAGCATATAGCAGTATACATAAGAATAAATGAAGCATTTGTACTCATGTTTAATGGTAGACGAGTAGTGTGTGTGTTCGATTGTCCTAATGGAATGATTCTATCAGTGTACATGGGAACTGAATCGCATATATAGCAGGTTAGATAACAAGTATATCATATGAATCCTATAAGCATGTTGGCTGCCCTTTCATGCAAGAATTAAACATACATGTTTCCCCATTTTACTAATGCCCCCAATTATTTATTACAAAGTTAATACATGCCCAATAATGAATGTAATTTACAAGGGATTATACAATAACAATGGATCTATAACAAGCCCAAAACAAATAACCAACATTGCTTGGGCCTTCAGCAGAACTCCTTCTTCACCAAATTAGCACACCCCAATTAACAAGGGACTATATTCATTAGCACAACCCAGAAATTACAAAGAAAATCCAAGCTAAAACAAGACGGTCCAAATTAACCACATGACCAAACACTGAGTTGCCCAAAAATTACTTTAAACAAAACAGCTTGCACGTTCAGATAATAGAATGAGGAAAGAATTGGGTATCTAATATAACTCAGGTATCAGAAGTAAAGAGGATGGCCAAAAGACCCCAAGCCTTAGTGTGTCGGAGTTCACAAGGGCCTCAAATGGACCCCGAGTAGTGCTCACACTAGGGAGGGTAATAGTAAGAGCCTTGGTGGCCTTGGCTTTCAGTCGACCAAGAATGCGAAATTTAGAATGGTATAGATAGCAAATAAGATTGAGAGAACATGACTTATTGACAAAACTTGAAGAGATACACTTGCAGTTCAGAAGCAGACATGTCAGAATTGCTCAAAACAGAAAACATGCTAGTTAAGAAATTCAACAAATCTTAGAGGACATGTTCATCACTTAGTAAGATAACAAATTAAAAGACATGTATTGAAATAGTCAAGGGAGAATTAGGTTTTCAAGATTACAAGATCAACCAGGTTATCATTTTAAGGTGCATATTATCACAACAACTCTAAAAGGTTTAAAGCTTAAAGGTCCAAGTTATGCTAAGGATTTATCACAATATCACAAGACAACCATGTTAAAATTTCATCATGAGGCAAAACAACATCTGACATGGTGAGAAAACATAAATTTAGATAGACATTCTAAAAGTCTCAAATAATCACTAAGGATACATGATTATGCAAACCAAAGACATGCTGAGGAACACATTGACAGGGAAACAAGTCATAGTTGATAGTGAAGACCTTAACCTAGATTAAGACTAATTACATATGCAAGTCAACCATTATAGGAATTCAGAACATGGGGGGCAAGCTTATGAAAAATAGCAAATGTAGACATCAACATAGTAGAGGGTCTAAATCATTAAAGCGAAGCATGTTTAAATAGCACACCTCAAACTTGTTGCTTTTGGGTAATACTGAATAGGTTTCAACACAAGTGTAAAAACTAAAAGATTGCACACAGAAGTAACTCAGAATACATTAGCTAATCGAACTTAAGAGAGTCCAAATTATTCAAGTTAGGCATAAGCAAATACGTATTTCAGAACTGAAAATTTAGGTCAAATCAATGCTAAAGAGGTTCAGATCATGAAACAATTTCAATGCCAATAAAATTGCACTCAGGGATGGTCTACGAAACATATTAGGTCATGAAATTTCAGAGGTGCAAATAATGAACATAAAAGAATGAAATTGCAAAAGCTAAGAAACATACTAGTTATTAGTTGACAAATAGAAAAACAAATTCCAAAATATTTTGAACACCAACAAAGAACAATAGAGCCCAAGATCTTAGTGCGCCAGAGTTCCCAAATGGCTTCGATTGAACCTCGGGTAGTGCTCGCACCAAAAAAACAGAAAAAGTCAAATTCTGGTGGCCTTGGCTTTCAGCCGACCAAGAGCCAAAGTAGAGAATGAGAGAATAATGAGAGAATAGAGTAGAAATTTTGAGTTTTTAGTAAAATCAGTGGTAAAATTTTCTCGATTAAAGTATGTCCAAAAAAGGGGAATAGGGGAGGGGTTTATATAGTGTTGAAATTGAGATGAACGAACAAGGAAAAAAATCAATCAAATCTAAATCAGGAAAGAAAATATCACATGCAATCTATAATAGAACCAGTAAAAGAAAAATCGAATCCAAATCCTAGTTGGAATCGACTTAGGGCAAATCATTCGCAATCCCCAATCATAGCAGAATCTACCATATATGAGAGATTTTATCTTCTCCAGTGCATAGGACCACAATAGCATCCAAAACCATAGAATCAAAGCCGGATATGGATTTCCATATATGAAATGGTAACAAAAGTTACCATAAAATGAGTAATAGTAGCAAGAAAAGGCAAGTAAACCCGCGTATAAACGCGTATAAGAAAAGAATAAGAAAGGATCTCCATGGTCACTAGGGTATAGTGTGAGAGTGGAGATGAGAGAGCACAGGGGCGGCGAAAATGAGGAATGGGTCTTTAGGATTTGGGTCCGGGGATATAAAGAGAGATGGGGATTTATTATGGGTCGTTCCAAAGATCAACGACCAGGATTGAATAAGAAATGGGGCGGGTTGAACGCAACGGGTCGCGACTGGATTTTTAAAGGGGTCGTTTGGTTGGGCTCCTGAAGAGTGAAGTGGAGTGGGCCAAAGGTTTTGGGCCTGTTTGATCCGGAACTAACCTTGTATGGGGCTATAAATTAAATATGCGAAATTGTTTTAAAAATAATTTATAAAAGATATTGATAAATAATAAGAACATCAAAGTATTCAGTAAAATAATTTAGAATACTAGCTTGAAATTAAAAAAATATAAAAAATGCTATTTAGCCCAAATAATACAATAAAATATAATTATGCATAGAATATAGGCTATTATTGCATAATTATGTAAATAGCTTAAAAATACAAGCATAATTATATGAAATGAAGTAAAATATTATGAAACATATATGTGGATGAAAATAATAAATTTGGATTGTTATGTCATCATAAATAATTTAAAAGGATAATATTTAAGTAATTTAAATGTAAGAAAATTAATTTTAAAGCTTTAAAAATTATGAAAATATTATTAAAATATGCTTGTAAATTAAATAATGATGCAAAGATGACATTTTGAAAGTATATACTATTTAAAAAATATGAGGGCAAATTGGATATCAACAACTGCCTTTTTTTTACCCAGGAATGATGAAAGAATTGTCGGGTAAAGAAAATTATAACAGATTTTGGCCGAATTGAGTGAGGATTGATGTGATTTGAAAAAATGGAGGCTGGAACCTGGTTCGTGAGTTGCCTACATATCCTTGGTGTTACAGGAATCAGGTCGTGTGCAGTTTTGGATTCAACGGTGAACGAGGCCGATGAAGTTGCTATAGAAATACTCGCATGTTTCGGAGAGGGTTCTTTTGGGTAGGATAGTATCAGATAAATTTATGCAAAGTCATGAGTGTGAATTTGAAACGTTACGGGTGTATCACAGAGCAGATTTCTGAACGTTCATAGAGTATAAGGCGGGTAATTTCGATTACGTTTGAAGCGATTGCAGGATATGAACGTTGTGAATGGAACCCGGAGCGAGGATTTCTCCCGTTTGAAGAACGGTTACTTCTCGGATTACCTGAAAAATCTAGAACATGATGCATGCAAATATATATGGGTTATTACGAGAATTTAAACATGATGAAAATTCTCTTTGGACCATGCATGTTGTCTTTGGACGGTGAGGATGACGTCCTTAGACTATGATGTCCTGGGCCATGAAGCGTATGATAAGGAATTCGCAGGCCATGAAATGGTGCCCTAGGGCCATGAGGATGGTGCCTCTAGACTATGATACCTTTGAATAATGGTGTTCAGTTTCAAGAGATCCTCAGGCCATATAATGATGTCTCCCATCTATGAGGATGGTGCCTTCGAACTATGACGCCTTCAGACAAAATGTCGATGTTTCAGCCTATGAAATGCATATATATAATGCTCAGTCATATGCCAGGACGAGACAAGACAATGCTTAGTCTTGTATGAGATGAGGGCAGTGCTTAGCCCTATGCAATAAAGGGGATAGTGCTTGACCTAATTCTTATGCAAAGGAGGGGAGACAATTCTTAGTCTCATGTAAAGAAGGAAGTTCTTAGCCTTATGCAATTATGGAGCCACTTCTTAGACTCATGCAAGAAATGGAGACAATTTTTAATCTCATGTAGAGGAAGGGATACAGGGCTTAGTCTCATGCAAAGAAAAGGCAGTGCTTAGCGTTGTGCAATTATGGAGGCAATTCTTAGACTCATGCAAGAAATGGAGACAGTGCTTAGTCTCACGTAGAGAAAGGCAGTTCTTAGATCTATGCAATTAAGGAGGCAATGCTTAGCCTTATGCAAGAATAGGAGACAAGCCTTAGTCTCATGCAGGAAAAGGCAGTGCTTAGGCTTATGCAATTAGGGAGGCAATGCTTAGCCTTATTAAAGAAGAGGAGAGAGTGCTTAGTCTCATGCGAGGAACGACAATGCTTAGTCTCATGCGAGGAACGACAATGCTTAGCCTTATGCAGTTAGGGAGGCAATGTTTAGCCTCATGCAAAAAAAGGAGACAATGCTTAGTCTTATACAAGGAAAGGCAATGTTTAGCCTTATGCAATTACGGAAACAATGCTTACCCTCATGAAAGAAAAGGATACAAGGCTTAGTCTCATGTAATTAGAGAGGCAATGCTTAGCCTCATGCAAAAAAGGAGACAATGCTTAGTCTCATGCGAGGAAAGGCAGTGATTAGCCTTATGCAGTTAGGGAGACAATGCTTAACCTTATGAAAAAAGAGGAGACAATGCTTAGTCTCATGCAAAGAAAGTAAATGATTAGCCTTATGCAATTAGGGAGGCAGTTCTTAGCCTCATGCAAGAAGAGAAGACAATGCTTAGTCTCATGCAGGTAAAGACAGTGCTTAACCTTATGCAATTAGGGAGACAATTCTTAGCCTCATGCAATAAGAGGAGACAGTTCTTAGTCTCATGCAATTAGGTAGGAAGTTCTTAGCCTCATGCAATAAAACGATGAGTGATAGTGAGAAAGTAAAGTATTTCTTAGCTGGAGATTTTCGCGCTAGATAATTTGTTGTCTTGGAGGCGGTGACTTGATGTATCTGCAGATATCGTTGTCTTATTGTTCCTGCATCCAAAGAAAATACTGTGAGTTCTGTGGGGGAAGGTCGGTTCGTGCTTTTGTCTTCTTGCTTCGCCTTTACTTCTGTCTTGAGGCCCTGCTTGAGTTACCCTGGGTATCATCTGGCTGTCATAGGAACAAAGTTCTTGAAAAATATGCGTGCATTTGCAAAAATATAGTTATTTGAAATGTAGTAGTATGTGATATCAAATAATTTAGATAAACCGGTGACTACGACACATTTAGAGGCATTGCGGCCTCCTTGCCCCCTCAAAATTCTGCCCCAGTTTAAATACAATACTTTTGGTTGTTCCACATATGACGAAGTCGGCTGAACTTGCAATCTTATCCCAATTTCTGATCATGGGGAAATGAAGATTTTATTGAGATGTGACCGAACCCACAGGTCTTCCTATGTATCCCTTCTTAAACGGGAATCAATTCAAGCATAGTTTAGTTACATCAAGTGAAGAAATGTAAACAATCTTAAACATAATATCTCTTGATTGCGTCTAAGTTGATAGGTTTTGGCCAAATCTCTCCGTCTATTTCTACAAGTATGAGTGTTCCCCCTGTTAGTACTCGATGAACCATGTAAGGACCTTGCTAGTTGGGTGAGAACTTCCCCTTGGCTTCATCCTGATGTGGAAAGATTCGCTTTAGAACCAGCTGCTCCGGTGCGAATTGCTCGATCTGACCTTTTTGTTGAAAGCTCTGGACATTCTGTTCTGGTAGAGTTGTCCATGACATACCTCATTCATTCTCTTTCCATCAATGAGAGCCAGTTGTTCATAGCGACTTTGTACCCATTCTGCGTCGCTGAGCTCAGCTTCCTGTATGATTCTTAGCGAAGGGATTTCCACTTCAGCAGGAATAACCGCTTCTGTACCGTAGACCAATAAATAGAGAGTTTCCCCCAGTTGATGTGCGAACCGTGGTATACCCAAGCAGTGCAAACGACATCTTCTTGTGCCATTTCTTGTGGTTATCTACCATTTTCCTCAGTATCTTCTTGATGTTCTTGTTGGCGGCTTCTACGGCTCCATTCATCTATGGCCTATATGATGTGGAATTCTTATTCTTGATCTTGAAGGTTTCACACATGGTCTTCATTAGATCACTGTTGAGATTTGCGGCATTGTCGGTGATGATTGACTCTGGAATTCTGAACCGACAGATAATGCGGCCCCCAACAAAATCCGTGACGACCTTCTTAGTCACAACTTTGTAAGATGCGTCCTCGACCCATTTTGTGAAATAATCTATGGACACTAGAATGAACCTATTCCCATTTGAATCAACGGGTTCGATTGGACCGATGACATCCATGCCCGAAGCAGAGAAAGTCCAGGGTGCACTTGTTGCATTGAGTTCATTGGGTGGCACTCGTATCATATCAGCATGTATTTGGCACTGATGACACTTCTGAACATACTTGATGCAGTCTGTTTCCATAGTCATCTAGAAGTATCATGCCCTTAGTATTTTCTTATCTAAGACGAAGCCATTCATGTGCGGTCCGTAGGTTCCGGCATGTATTTCCTCGAGCAATATGGATGCTTCCTTGGCATCGACACACCATAATAATCCCAAGTCTGGAGTCCTTATGTATAGAATTCCTCCTCTTTGAAAAAAATAATTGGCTAACCTTCGGAATGTGCGCTTCTGAGTATGAGTTGCGTCTTCTTGATACTCCCTTTGCTAAGTATTCTTTGAAGTCATAAAACCAGGAATTTTTGTCACTTTCTTCTTCAACATGAGCACAATAAACCGGTTGCTTATGAATTCCTATTGGGATATGATCGATGAAGTTCTTGTCTGGATGTTTTATCTTGGAGGATAAAGTGGCCAACGCATCTGCGAACTCGTTCGGAATCCTCAGAATTTGTTTGAACTCTATCATCGTGAACCTCTTGAGCAGCTCTTGTACACAGTACAGATATGGCAATATCTTGGTATTCTTTGTAGCCCATTCTCCTAAAACCTGATGCACCAAAAGATCGGAATATCCAATCACCAGCAACTCCTAAACATTCATGGCAATTGCCAACCTGAGTCCCAAGATGCAATCCTCATATTCTGCCATATTGTTGGTACATGGAAACCTGTGTTTTGTAGATACCGGATAGTGTTGGCCAGTTTCTGATACTAAGACAACTCTGATACCTACTCCTTTGAGGTTTTCAGCTCCATCTAAAAACGTTCTACAACCATCATATGCTTCTGTGGTATTTTCTCCTACGAATGATACCTCTTCGTTGGGAAAATACATTTTCAATGGTTCGTATTCTCCGTCTACAGGATTTTCTGCCAGATGATCTGCCAATGACTGACCTTTGACCGCTTTATGAGTTACATTGATTATGTCGAACTTGCTCAGCAATATCTTCCATTTTGCTAACTTTCCCGTAGGCATGGGTTTCTGGAAGATGTATTTCAGCGGGTCTATCCTTGATATGAGATACGTAGTGTATGCACAGAAATAATGCTTCAACTTTTGAGTTATCCATGTCAAAGCGCAGCAGGTGCGCTCCAGTAAAGAGTACCGGGCTTCATAAGGTGTAAATTTCTTACCCAGACAATATATTGTCTGCTCCTTTCTTCCAGTCTCATTGTGTTGTCCCAGAATGCAACCAAAAGCCCCATCTAGTACGGATAAATAAAGCAGTAAAGGTCTTCCCGGTTCTGGTGGGACCAGGACAGGTGGTTTAGATAAATACTCCTTGATTTTATCGAAGGCTTTCTGACGTTCTTCAGCCCAGCTTGTCATAACATCTTTCTTCAGCATTTTGAAGATTGAATCACAGATCACGGTTGATTGTGCTATGAAACGACTGATGTAGTTGATATGCCCTAAGAAACTCATCACATCCTTTTTACTTTTCGGAGGTGGCAAGTCCTGGATAGCTTTGACTTTTGACGGGTCTAGTTCAATCCCTCGGCAACTGACGATGAATCCCATCAATTTTCTGGCAGGGACTCCGAAGGCACACTTTACAGGATTCAGTTTCAAATTGTACCTTTGAAGCCGATCAAAAAACTTCCTCAATTTGCTATATGATATATGCTCTTTTTGGATTTGATGATGATGTCATCCACGTACACCTCTATTTCCTTGTGTATCATGTCGTGGAAAATGGTTGTCATGGCTCTCATGTAAGTGGATCCAACATTCTTCAAACCAAATGACATCATCTTATAACAGTACATCCCCCATGGTGTGATAAAGGCTGTCTTTTTGGCATCCTCTTCATCCATCCAAATCTGATGATACCCCGCGAAGCAATCCGCAAAGGACTGGAGCTTATGCTTGGCACAGTTATCGATCAGTATGTGTATATTGGGCAATGGGAAATCATCTTTGGGACTTGCTATGTTCAAATTTTGGTAATCAACACACACTCTGACTTTCCCATCTTTCTTCAGAACAGGCACAATGTTGGCCAGCCACGTCGGATATTCAACCACTCTGAGAACCTTGGATTTGATTTGCTTTGTGATCTCCTCTTTTATCTTCAAACTCATATCCAGCTTGAACTTTCTGGGATTTTATTTTACCGTTGGACACATAGGATCGGTAGGTAGATTGTGAGCCACTATGGATGTGCTCAAACCAGTCATATCATCGTAGGACCATGCAAAGATATCTTCGTACTCTTTTAGGAATCAGACATATTCTTCCTTCTCTGATGGTGATAGGTGAATGCTTATACACTTTTCCATAATGATTTCAAAATCCCCTAAGTTAACTGTCTTAGTCTCGTCCAAATTAGACTTTAGGCTTGTTTTCAAAGTTCTCCACTTCTCTGACAATTTCCTCATGTATTATATCATCTTCCAGATCCTCTGAATCACTATCCTTATGTTGCGTTGTCTCATTACATGTCACAGTTGTGGGTTCATTGGGATAGGTAATAATAATGTTGTAGAGAAAAGAATAATAATAAATATAAAAATTAGTAATGCATTAATAAAACCTTGAAAACGTCAACAAATACGGCTCGATGGCTCGAGCAATTATTTCAAAACAAAGTACATTCAAAACAAAATACTAAAAGTCTCTTAGATGCTAAAATTGCTTTAAGAAAAATGATTGATGTTAATTTCCAGGCTACCCCGGAACTCGACAGGCCCATGATGGTGCAGCAGTCCAGTTCTTGAGAACAACTCCTTTATCCACGATCAGAATAGGAAGGTCTTCCTCCTCCTCCTCAACTATTGCATTACAATCCATGTCTTCTTCATCCAGAAATAAATTTCTCATACCAACTAAGACTTCATCTTCCTCAGATCCCCATATTATGTCAGCTTGAATGTACGGTGCAACTGTGGTACCGGTTGTTCCAGTGGATAATAAGGACCACGCCATGATAGAGACCAATCTTGGTACTCTTGCCAAGTATATTCGTACCCAAGCCCAAAAGTTGTACCATGACGCTTTGGTTGTACCAGTTTGGTGATCCCTTGAAGATTCTTGCCGAGGCCCCTGCCAGGTTCACACCCTTCCCATAACAGTAGGCTTTCTATTTTGTTGCTCCACCATTTGTCCTTTTCAATCGCGTTAACATGCTCGGTGCGATGATAAGTTTTTCCAACCATCTTCCTCCAGTTCTTGATGATTGGAACAGTCTGATTGGTATAGATGGGATTACTACTGTCTCCATGGATGATCACCTCCTGATGGTTCCATTCAAACTTTATGGCCTGATGTAGAGTAGAAGCCACTTCCCCGACAACATGTATCCAGGGTCATCCCAGAAAAAAAATTGTAAGTAGCAGATATGTCGAGCACTTGAAACTCAACATCAAACTAGGTCGGTCCCATATGTAGGCTGAGGTTAATTTCTCTAATTGTGGCACTTTGAGATCTATTGAACGCATTTACATTCATGCTCCCTGCTCGTATCTCGTGTAAGCCTTTAGCCAACCTATTCAGAATGGTTAGTGGACATATATTGAGACTCGAACCCCCATCTATCAGGACCCTGGCAATGAATTTATCCTCAAATTGCACGTGTGATATGTAGTGCCCTGTTATGACTTAATCCTTCTGGTGGCAGCTCATTTTCATGAAGTGCTTTTATGGCTTTCCAGTATCTGTCTGACCATGTTGGCCATTTCCTCACTAGTGATGTTGATGGGTACATAAGCTCCACTCATCACCTTCATCAGGGCACTCCGGTATGTCTCGAAGTTTTGCAGAAATGATAGGATGGATATCTGAGCAGGAGTTTTGTTCAAATTGTCAACCACAGAGTATTCTCTCACTTGCACTTTCCTCCAAAGGTCGTCAGAGCCGGTTTCAATGATAGGTGGCTTAGATGCAGCTTTTTTTCTTGTCCCCCCAAGTTCTTAGGTGTATAAACCCTGCCAGTTCTAGTCATGCCTTGTGCTGCACCTGTTTCTTCCATTTTTGCTTTTCCTTTCCTTCTTGCTTCCGTAACATAATCCCAGGGTATAACATTAGACTTATAATATGGTGTGGGTGCTACCATCACAGTGAAGGGTGTGTCCACCTCAACTTCAAACGGTGCGGGTGTGGTTACCTCGACCTCAAATGGTGCGGGTGTGGTTACCTCGACTTCAAATGGTTGTTGGGTTTGTATCACAATGGGCGTGAGGGTGACTGAAGATGTTTTAGTATTATCTCCCTCCCAAATGATTCCAATTGACCCCTATGGATCCCATTCCTCATCGATCTCTATCACATTCGATCCCTCACCTCTATGATCCGGGAGAGGATTGTTGTGAACAGTAGGTGCGCCTTCTTTTTCTTGTATGACCTTGTTGTCGATTAGTGTCTGGATCTTGTATTTCAAAGTGTGACACTCATAAATGCTATGGCCCTTAATGCCCGAGTGATAGGCACATGTCTTGTTTAGGTTAACCCACCAAGAATAGTTTTCAATAACAGTGATGTAACCAGTAACCTTCAGTCTCTCATACAATTAGTCTATAGGATCAGCGATCGGGGTGTATTGTCTGGGTGGTTTGCGGTCAAATTTTGGTCTTGGTTTTTGGTAATTTTGGCCGGCGGGTGGTGGTGAGTGATAATATGCGGGTTGGGTGATATAGGTGTGGTAGGTGGCGGAAGGTTGTTGATATCTTAGGGGCGAAGGCTGATATGTGGGTGGAGGTGTTTGGCATGTGAGAGGGGACTTTGGACCTTAGGTTACCATCACGTCACTTACCTCTTTCTTCTTCGAGATACCTCCTAATTGCAGAGCTTTATTTGTGGCTTGCAATGCTTCGAAATTCGTCACCATTCCACTCTTAATTCCTTCTTCTATTATTTCTCCCAACTTGATGATGTCAAAGAATTTATGATTTTCAATAACCATCAGCCTTTCACAGTACTGTCGGTCTTGAGCTCTGACGAAAAACTTATTCATATGTTCTTCTTCAAGTGTTGGCCTCACTTTCACAGCTTCAGATCTCTATCGAGTAGCATACTCGTGGAAGGTTTCCATTAATTTCTTTTTGAGGTTCTAAATGTAGAAAACATCCAGTGCATTATTTGTATTGAGCTTGAATTTGTCCATTAAGTCTGATGCCATGCCTACCCAGCTCGACCACTTCTTAGGATTCTGACTCATGTACCAGGACAAAGCATCCCCTGTATGGCTTTTCATTAACAACTTCATGCGGATTTGTTCATTTCTTCCAACTCCTACAAGCTTATCACAATAGGTCCTTAGGTGCACTTTTGGATCGCCGGTTCTATAGAACATTTCGAACTTGGGAGGTTTGTAACCCTCCGGTAGTTCTACATCGGGTTGAATGCACAAATCTTAATAATTCAAACCTTCAACATCTTTACCACCTTCAACATTTTGAACTCTTCCATAGAGCTTCTTGAGTTTTTCCGCCATATTCTTGATGAACATGTCCTTCTCGGTTGACTCAGGTATGTATAGGGTTTATTGTGGGGTGTGGGTTAAGGTCTCCACGTATATCGGGTTGCTTTGGTTGACTCCAGGGACCTGGGTATAAGGGTGATCATTTTTTGAGTTTTGAAGATCAGGAGTAGGTTATGGCATATTTTGAGGAGTATGATAAGTGGTAGTCTGCGGGTATTGAATTGGGTGGTGATGATGTTGTTGCTTAGTTGGCACTGGAGGAAGGTTAAGGTTTTGATTAGGTGTAGGGTACTGGTGTGGTGCAGGATGGTTTGGTGGCAGATTTTGGTTTTGTGGATTTTGTGGTGGTGCTTGGTTTTGGGTGCTTGGATTTTGTTAGTTAATATCGGGGACATTTAGAGTGAGGGAGAGGTTTTCCAAGTTCCGTACCTGCTCAAGTTCTCCTTGTAGTTCCAAAATCTTTTGTTCTAGACGTAAGACCAGTTCATTTTGTGCCAGGGTGCTCCGACCGTCTGAAGTTTCAACATTTTCTGCTATGTTGGCGTTATCCTTTCTGATACCACTAAAATCGTCCATTTTCCCTTTCCCTTTACTTTTGTCTTTGGGATCACTCGATGGAGGAGGAGGTGGAGGACCTCTAGATCTAGTGTGATATGTTGATGATTCTAGTATGCACGAACCAACCTTGGGGAATGGGAATAATCAAAAGAAAGAAAAACAAACAAAGGTAACCAAGTTAGTAAGGGGTATTGAAAGAATGCTTGTGATATTGAACATGCTTTGCAATATTATTTAATAAATTCTCGTCCTAATTTGGGTGACCTCGTTGTGCCCAAGGTAGGCCTAAGCAACACATAGACTTGGAGAAAATTGATGCCAATAATTGTGTCATCTCATTTACGCGAAAATAAATCAAATCCTTACTAAATCGATACTAATAAGAAAGTTACTAATGGAATTTGCTTTATTACAATTGAAATCTAAAACAAATCTAGAAAGCACTAAAGAACATTTTTCCCTAATCTACTTAGCCCCAAAAGGACCTTCCCCGTGCTTGGCTCTTTTATATCCCTTAATCAGGATTCCCAGGTCGCGCATATCCAACAGTAGGTAAGCCTTTTCTAGATGCCTCCTTCGTTGTCATCTCTGTTCTGACAATCTGATAGTCTCTTCCTTATCTTTCCCTCAAGCTCCATCAACCCTTGCTCCAAATATTCCAATATCTCTTTTGACTTAGTAGCAATTTCTTTCCACTTATTGATTGCTTCCATATCCACTTTGTGTTATTCCAAATGCCTGGCTTCAAACTCGAATACCTTTTGCGTAACATCCTATACGTGATTTGCGCTTCGGCAGCATCATCTATGATCCTATTTCAGATTAATTCCCGGCTTGACGTCTCCTACTATGTCGTCTACCAACTATTATTGGTAGAAGTACACATGGTTGGCATGATACCTGTCTGACTCAATAGTATCCTTTTCCACAATAACCTTTTGGTTCCACATGTGTTGTTCCTCGAACTTGAATGGGACGACGTCCCCTTTAAAATCTGCTTTGTACTGGACCATGATGGAAACCCGAGGTATAACCTGTTTCCTCCCTGCTTGTCTCATTAGCCTTATGAGAGCATAAGGATAGATACCCCTCAACCCGATCAACACCAAATAAGTAGTCTCTTTTGACCTGATGATGAACTCACTGCTAAGGAACCATTCAAACATCCAATGTACATTCTCGTCTGTCAAATTGGTGAAGAAACGTACCCAACTTACAACATTTCCAGGTTGTGCATACATGTCTGGGATAAATGTCATCCTTTTTGGGTGATGGTAGGCTATGTAGTCATTCAATGGTCGACGCAGAAGCTCTTGGCGATACTCTCCCCTCTGAAAATATTCTAACAACCAGACTTATAGTAACAAATTATAACCTTCGATGTGCCCGAATCCTCGTTTGCACCGATCTAGAGCACGGTACATTTCAGCTACGATCATGGGGATGATATTATAGGTTTTCCCCTTGATGCCTTCCATCAAAGTCTTGGAGACCATGGATAGGAGAGTGTGGACCTTCCTCATTTCATTGGAAATATCAGTAACCCCAAGAAGCAGATAATGAACACATAAACTCGACGGTGCGTCCAACCCATGGAAGTAATGGAGAGTTCGTCATGATGAAGGCGATATGAATTGTTGTGTCCATAACACTCATAAAGGAATGCGAATGGGATATATGAATTCTTCAAACAGAGAAATTCATCATTATTATTGAAACCCAACATCTTTAGAAAACTACGAGGGGTGTGATTTTTTGGCACCAATAACCCTGGACTATCCCATAGCAGCTTAGCGAAGCCTCCTATTTCTTCCGGGAGAGGAGTCATTTCTATGTCATCAAAGCGGAAGACGACCCATTTCTCTTCCCTAAACATGGTAGCGGCCTCGATCAATGCCCTATTTTGTTGGATGTCTAGAAAGGATGGAAAATTACCAAGGACCCTTATCACATGATTTTTGTCGCAAGGCGCGAGAGTTTTCCATCAATCAAGCAGCAAGGGTGGGATGCTTTGGACCATGCCAAACCTGGGGACTTCGTGCCTCATTTTCTTCAAGCAAATAAAGTTAGTCCTTTCCCCCTCCAGATCTGACCATTTACACAATAATGATCAACATATTGACACATTTTTTCCAAGTGATGCACATAACATGGTAGTGTCCATTGGGATTATGGAAATTTCGTTGGACTTTGGACAAGGTTTATCTTAGCGGGCTATTACGTTAATAACGTCATAAATTGTACTAGGTTTAATATGATGCATGTACATTTGATGTTGGAGTAAGGTTTCTAGAATGGTCTAGACCGGTAATCTCAAGCAGACAACTTGAGAGGGAAAGGCACGGGACCGTCGACTGCACCGCTGATCGACTAGTCTACCGCAAATAAGCCTTTTTGATTTTTAAAAGGGTAATTTTGGAAGAGCGCGAACACTCATCAAGTGCTGCTATGTTGATAGTTGGCATGAGTGGAGTATGATGTGGAGCATGCTTTATGCAGAGATAATAACACGTTGTCAAGTATTTGCATGATAAATATGTAAACGCAATAGATACAGTAATAAGGTAAAACATGAAAAACATAAGAAAGAAAGACAAAGGAAGAATTTAATTCGTGGAATATATGCGAGAATATAAAAAATAAATTAAGGGGGTAGGGATGGGAGAGGCATGATATAGCATTCTTTAAACAAAATAAAGAGCAGACGTAGCAAACAATGGCGAACAAGGAAGGGATGCGCATGTTATAACAAATTTAAACAAATAGAGGTGGGGAAGGGAAGGGGAGGGAAGGGATGTGCATATTATAACAAATATAAAGGTGGAGAACGGAAGGGATGCGCACTTATAACAAAAAAATAGTCCACATAAGCCAAGTTCATTTTGGTAAGATCCTAAGTGTAAATCCCCAGCAGAGACGCCAGCTGTCGCGCCCGTTTTTCTTGCGAAATCGAGCTTTGACATATTACAACTCTTTTGTATAGGAGAAGGGGTATTAAGGAAAAACAAGTTGCCACCTAACGATTATTAAGGTGCATTAGGGAACCTATTATGTAGATAACTTTGTTTAACTAGTCAACGCCACCAATGATCGGGTAAGAGCTCAAATTACCTCAAAGAGAAGGTGTTAGACACTCTTCGAGGTCCAAAACTATGGGTCCCGACCAAACTTAAACTATGTGGAGTACAAATAGGTAAGATAAACACAGAGTGTAAGGATCAAAAGAATTTGTTGGAAAAATGAGAAGTGAGTATTACAGGAATATAACTACTACATCTATATTAGATGATTAGACGAACAAAGAAGAGAAATGGGGGAGGGGGGGTCATAAGTTTTTTAGCCTAAAGGATCACCCCTGCAACATAAATAATATTTTGTAACTCCCTTTAAATAAGGAGTTTCTCATATTATTCAGCGGACACAGACTATCATCTCTTTCTACCCAATTACTATGTTTAAGTTGTTTACCTAAAGCGTTCTAATTCAATTCTACGCCGTACCATATGCGTGCACTACCTGTCCCATGCCTACGGTCTAGGAGGCATTGGACCTCTATTTGGGTGGTTCTAGAATTTACTTAGGCTGCTCAAAATGATAAAACTAGGCGACATACAAAACAACTTGGACTTCAGTTAAGGACAATTAAGGGCTCAAGTTAGCCTCCACACTTAAACAACAAATACACGCAGAACTTGTTCTCACATAAGGTGTTTAGACAGTCTCAGGATTGAGAAAAAATTAGGGATCGTTAAGTCCTATAAACATTATTTCTAGATGACCATGGACTCAAACATGCAGGCAATTTAAGGAGCCACTTATAGACATGACTCCTAAATAATTAAACAGTTATTGAATGCTGACAATTAAAGAAATAAGTTATTAAACCTATTGACATGATTTCTAAGTGATTTTCACAGTTAAAGGACAGTGAATAAATTGGAAAATGCTTAGAACTGCTCGTACTTTCTAATAGTGACATGGTTAAACGATAAATAGCATTTGAAGAGATTAACATTAAAAAGAGTTGTGATATCCTATAGGCAGGATCTCTAAAGATTCGCGATTGGAATTGATTTCCTATATTTAGTCCCTATAGACATGTTCCCTAAGTGAGCATCATAATAGCAACTGCAATTAACTAATTAAAATCCTACATGCATGATTTCTAATGCATTTGGAAGTAGCTATGCAAATTGAAGGAGTATTTACTTCCTATAGGCATACTGCCTAGAAACACATAGCAGTATACATTAGAATAGGTGAAGTATTTGAACTCATGTTTAATGGTAGACGAGTAGTGTATGTGTGTGATTGTCCTAATGGAATGATTTCTATCAGTGTACATAGGAACTGAATCGCATAGATCGCAGGCTGGATAACAAGTAGATCATATGAATCCTATAAGCATGCTGGCTACCCTTTCATGCAAGCATTAAACATACATGTTTCCCCATTTTACTAATACCCCCAATTGCTTATTACAAAGTTATTACAGGCCCAGTAATGAATGTAATTTACAAGGGATTATACAATAATAGTGGATCTATAACAAGCCCAAAAGAAATACCCAGCATTGCTTGGGCCTTCAGCAGAACTCCTTCTTCACCAAATTATCACACCACAATTAACAGGGGACTATATTCATTAGAAAAAACTAGAAATTACAAAGAAAACCCAAGACAAAACAAGACAGTCCAAGCTAACCACATGACCAAGCATTGAATTGCCTAGAAATTACTTTAAACAAAACAGCCTGCACATTCATATAATAGAATGAGGAAATAATTGGGTGTCTAAATAACTCAGGTATCAAAAGTAAAGAGGATAGCCAAAAGACTCCAAACCCTAGTGTGTCAGAGTTCACAATGGCCTCAAATGGACCCCAAGCAATGCTCACACTAGGGAGGGAAATAGTAAGAGCCTTGGTGGCCTTAGCTTTCAGCCAGGATTATGCAAACCAAAGACATGTTGAGGAACATGACTCATTGACAGAATTTAAAGAGATACACTTGAATTTCATAAGAAGCCATAGCAGAATTGCTCAAAACACAAAACATGCCCGTAAAGAAATTCAAAAAAGCTTAGAGGACACCTTCATCTCTTAGCAAGATAACACATTGGTAGACATGTATTGAAAGAGTCAAGGGAGACCTAGGTTTTCAAGATTACAAGATCAACCAGGTTATCATTCTAAGGTGCATACTATCAAAACAAGCCTAAAAGGTTTAAAGCTTAAAGGTCCAAGTTATGCTAAGGATTTATCACAATATCATGAGACCGCCATGTTAAACTTACATCATGAGGCAAAACAACATCTGAAATGGTGAGAAAACATAAATTGTGATATCCATTCTAGAAGTATCAAATAATCACTAAGGATACAAGATTATGCAAACCAAAGACATGCTGAGGAACACCTTAACTGGGAAACAAGTCATAGTTGATAGTGAAGACCTTAACCTAGATAATGACTAATTACATATGAGAGTCAGCCATTATATAAATTCAGAATGGGGGGAGGCAAGATTATTTCAAATAGCAAATGTAGACATCAACATAGTAGACTATTACGAACTTAAGAGGGCCTAAATCATTCAAGCGAAGCATGTTCAAATAGCACACCTCAAACTGACTGCTTTTGGGTAATACTAAATAGGTTTAAACACAAGTTGTAAAAACTAAAAGATTGCACACAGAAGTAACTCAGAATACATTAGCTAATCGAACTTAAGAACCAAATTATTCAAGTTAGACATAAGCAAATACGTATTTCAGAACTGGAAATTTAGGTAAAATCAATGCTAAAGAGGTTAAGATCATGAAACAAGTTCAATGCCAAGAAAATTGCACTCAGGGATGTTCTAGGAAACATATTAGGTCATGAAATTTCAGAGGTGTAAATCATGAAAATAGAAGAATGAAATTGCAAAAGCTAAGAAACATACCATTTATTAGTTGACAAATAGACAAACAAGGACGAACAAATTCCACAATATTCTGAACACGAATAAAGAAAAATAGAGCCCAAAATCTTAGTGTATCAGAGTTCTCAAGGGGCTTCGAGTGAACCTTGGACAGTGCTCGCACCAAAAAATTTGAAAAAGTCGAATTCCGGTGGCCTTGGCTTTCAGCTGGCCAAGAGAAGTAGAGAATGAGTGAATAATAAGAGAATAGAGTAACAACTTTGAGTTTTTAGTAAAAATAGTGGTAAGAATTTCTCGATTAAAGTCTATCCAAAAAAGAGGAATAAAAGAGGGGTTTATATAGTGTTGAAATTGAGACGGACGAACAAGGAAAACAATCAATCAAACCTAAATCAGAAAAGAAAATATCGCATGCAATCTGTAATAGATCCAGTAAAAGAAAAATCGGAATTCAAACCCTAGTTGGAATTGAACTTAGGGAAAACCATTCACAAGCCCCAATCATGGAGGAATCAGCAGAGATATACCATATATAAGAGAGATTTTCTATTCTACAGTGCATAGGTACACACAGCATCCAGAACCATAGAATCAAAGCCGGATCTAGCTTTCCATAAGTGAAATGTTAAGGAAAGTTACTATTAAATGAGTAATAGTAGTAAGAAAAGGCAAGTAAACCCGTGTATAGACGCGTATAAGGAAAGAATAACAAGGGATCTCCATGGTCGCTAGGGTTTAGTGTAAGAGTGGAGATGAGAGAGTACATGGGCGGAGGAAATGGGGAATGGGTCTTTAGGGTGGTTTGGGGATATAAGGAGAGATGGAGATTTATTATGGGTCGTTGATCATTGAATATCAACAGCCAGCATTGAATAAGAAATGGGGCAGGTTAAACGCAACGGGTCGCGACCAGATTTTTAAAGGGGTCATTTGGTTGGGCTCCTGAAGAGTGAAGTGGAGTGGGCCAAAGGTTTTTGGCCTGATTTTGGTCCGGAACTAGTCTTGTATTGGGTTATAAATTAAATATGTGAAATTGTTTTAAAAATAAATTATAAAAGATATTAATAAATAATAAAAACATCACTTATGCAATAAAATGATTTAGAATACTAGCTTCACATTAAAAAAATATAAAAATTGCTAGGCCTAAATAATACAATAAATAATTATTCATAGAATATAGGCTATTATTATAAAATTTTGTAAATAGCTTAAAAATACAAACATAATTATAAGAAATGAATTAAAATATTATGAAACATATATGTGTATGCAAATAATAAATTTGGATGATTATGTCATCATATAATTTAAAGGGGTAATATTTAAGTAATTTAAATGCAAGAAAATTAATTTTAAAGCTCTAAAAATTATGAAAAAAATGCTTGTAAATTAAATAATGATGCAAAGATGACCTTTGAAAGTATATACTATTTAAAAAATATGAGGAAAAAATTGGGTATCAACAGGCTTCAGGACTTGGTCTTCTTGCATATTCTCTGAACTTTGAATCTTTGTCAGTGAAAGCCTAGTTCTACGGCCACACAATTCTTGTACGGACCGCACATTTTTGCTTCTGTGCCCTTTATTCATTGTATTTAGGAACACTCCTTTTTTAGTTGAATTCCATCATAGGAGGCCAAACTTCCAACATTCCTGCGATTTGCGTAATTTCATTAGTTTCGGAAACACAATTCAATACTTTCAGACTAAAATAAAAGTTAAAAGGTGCTAATAAGTAGTCAAAATTTCCACTTATCAACTCCCCCAAACTTAAGTCATTGCTTATCCTCAAGCAAATAAATTAGTTCCCACCTTCAAAAGTTAAGAGTTACTTCAGCGAGTCAAAGGTGAGACATTCACACATCAATTGGGACCAATAATTACCCACACTACTCATGCATTATCAACAGGGCGACAAGTTTCATGCACATATAGTGCTACTGTGACATTTGAGCTTCAAGAATAGACTTTACCCATCAAGGACTCTTGCTCTATCATGTAGGCCATGGTGGACTCCAAACTCTTCCTCCTCTACTTTCCATTTTCCAAGATCACTTAAGAAATTTATTACTCAATCGAAAGACTTATGAAAGGTTCACTCATCTTTCTCAAGAGAATGTCACAAGTACGGCGTCAAATACCATATGCTTGCCCCTCATGTAGATTGCCACTAATGTAAGCTCACTTGGTTTGAAATCAAGTAGGACTTCCTTTCGGAATGTAATGAAGGCTTTTGGGTTAGGGTAAGATACCGTATGGGTAAGTGCTTACACATTTTCTTAAGCACTCTATCTTTCATTTTTTGGCTCACACTTTGCTAATTCTTAGAGCACTTTATTTTTATTGGAGACTAGAGAGAATTAGCATCACTCTTTCTTGATCCTTTCATTCTTTTTCTCCCTTTTTGATTTATCCATTTCTGGGATCATTACCTCTTTTTTTTAATCCATTCAACCCTTTCACTTATTGACTTTTTGCATTTATCTTTTTTGTTCTTTTCTTTTCTTGCCTTCTCTTCTCATAAAGATCATTTATTTTCTCTTTTTGTGCCTTTATACCTTTTTCAAGTTCCTCATCACTCCCCCAAACTTATGTTTTAAGCTTTTTTTTACAAGAGTGTTAATGAAAGCTCGAGTGCCAAGAGAAGGTCACGACGAAACGGGTAAAGGCTTGTAACATGGTTATCAAATGAGAAAGGCTAGAGGCTAAATGGGGTTGACTAGGGATAATGATATTGGTTGGCAATATAAAAATCAAACGGGCCAAGGAGAGCGTACAATCACTTCTCAAACCAAGAAAAACTTAGGATTTCGCATTGACACACATTCGGGGCAAGTTCTAGACCCTTCGCACGGATACTTGGACGAGCAACAATTCTTCTCACCCCTTACCCAACCAGATTGTGAAAGAGGACATTGTCGAGGGCCCACAATGACCACATTCAAGTTTAAAGATCTCTATGGTCCAACTAAACTACTTGATGATTGCCAAAGTCAACACAAGAGTCACAAAGTCACTACTAGAGCTATTTCTTTCAAAAACCTTATCTCTAACCATAAGCACGTAGTTAAGTGTGTTGATGCCAATTGAAGCATGTTCGACTCTTCTAGCATGACTTAATTAGGTCTTTTTATTCATTACTACTACTATTATTACCTAAACACAAAAACGGACTCATTCCCTTAAGAAGGTTGTCACGCCATCCATTGTTGGTACGAGTCACCCAGTTCACACAACAACTACCTTTGGAAAGAATTATGGCATTAAGAAAACCAAAGTCTATTATCTACTAAAACATAAAAAGAAGCTACGAAACAAAACAAGATCTAATACTCTACTAAAATATAAAAAGAAGCTAATAAGCAACAATAAAGATTAAAAAAACTAATGAACAAAACTACAAAAGATATAATTAATATACATAGTAAGAGAGAGAGAGAGAGAAGATATATACATACAATAAGAAAATAGAGAATATAATCAAATTATTACAGGCCAAATTTATCAAAGTACTCAAATAAACTCCACACCCCCCCACCCCCAATAAAAGTAAGTATTGTCCCCAATGCGTAGAAAAATAAGAGTAAGGAGGGAAGAGTGAAGAAAACTCCCTATGGCTCCTTGGAGATCTCTGTGTCCCCAGCAATGTCATCGCCCTCAAGATCAACCAACTGAATCTCATTATCCTCAACTCTATGTGTGGCTGGGTTGGTGAATATCTGAAGCATTGCCTCAGCAGTGTCGGCAACAAGGTCTAGCTCTTCAGACTGGCCAGCTGGTGCCACCGCTGCAGATGGTGCTGAAGGGTCTGGGGCGGACTGGTGTGGGTCAAGAAGCTTATCAAAGGGGAGATCTCCGTCTAGACCAATCCTGGTCACCACTCTCTGGAGCTTGTCCACTGACTTCTTGCTGGCCTGGGTCTCCTTGTCTTCTTTATTTCCTTTCCTAGCTCTTCAATCACTGATCCATGTTGTACCAAGGTGTCCATGGTAGTCTTCTAATTCTCCAAAATTTTCTCAACGTCTCCTCAATGTCAGAAGGAAACTGTGATGCATGTGTGTGGATTGCGTTGTAATAGTACTGAACAAGTTATTCAGTTATCTGCATCCAGTTGTTGAGACTCGCCAGTGTTTAGGAGACTCGCAGTGTAGATAGTGGGTGAGTAGGCACGGGCACTTGCTTCAAAGCAGAGGTGGGAGCTCTGGCAGGAGCTGCAATAGGGGTTGTGGATGATGGTGGAGGCATAATTGCGGCAAGGGAGGAAGGCTCAGCCAAAGTGGATTGAATAACAACTGTCTTAAGAGCTACCACTGCTAGCTCATTAGGCTGACCTGTGGTGGTAGGAGGTTGAAATTTCTTGTTGGGGTTGCTCACATTCATCAGTGAGTACCAAGTAAAAGTCTTCTTCGGCTTCACCTCTGTATCATAATCCCTCAGAATTGGTGAGATATTCTGTAATGGTGTTGGGATACGGGTAGGACAAGTCATATTGCCGAGCGATCACTGAGATGTCGGCCAACATCTCGGCACCCACATTGATTGGGTACACAGCCATAATAGAAGAAACCAGATATTCCCAAGGAATTGGAAGGTGAGTCTCATTCTGGCATAGATCGAACCTGTTGCATACAAATTGTATACGGATAAAACCAGAGAGCCCGATTTTATGATCATTACGGCACTCAGAAGGCTCGAAGTAGCTCGAGTTCTAGCATCAAGGAGGAATATCGAGGATCCTCGACCTCGAGTCAGTCCAAATCGAAAACCAACATGGAAAAGCGGGAAATTCCCAAAAGGCACGTGGTTAAAGCTGACCAAGTACGCAAAATAGTACAAACCCGTATCGTGGCATTAAATGGTTGTACCAGCCATCTCTCTCTGTAATAATTACACATGTACTATGTTGGGATTCCCCCTAATATATAAAGGGGACCCTTGTTATTTTGTGAGAAATATGATATTCAATACAAGAACAAGAACTTTCTCTGCTCTTTAAACTAAAAATATTCTTTACAATTGCTCCATTGATTTATTACTTTTCATTTATTGTGTTCATTAATTGTTCTTCATTTATCACTCGTTATTGATCATAAAAGGTCCATCTTTGAGGCCTTCAATACTGTTTTACCATCTTCAACCGCCCCCTGTCAAGCTCTCGAGCTCGACCTCGAAGCTCACTTCGGCCAAGCTCGAGACCCCGTCTCTCAACTATTCGGTTTGCACAACCTCATCACCCTTCTCTTTTACCTCATTTTCTTACTTCTCACTTAGCATCTATTTCCTAATCAACTGGTATTAAAATAGATCATGTATTTTTAGAGCCATGAAATCAAATATAATTATAATTACCAATTTTTAAGGTAAACAGTTTGGCGCCCACCGTGGGGCTAAAAATAATAGTAATTGTTTTAGTGCTGGTTTTCTAAAAACACAAGTCATTCTTTACACTTTTTCTTGTCCAAGAATCTTCAATTTCAGGTCATAAAATGTCTAACTCAGTAAATGCACATGAAAACAATGATCATGAGGATCATGGAGAGAACAGCGCAGCTGCTTCAGGTGTCGGTGTACCACCGCAAAACCCTAAGGGGGCACCGGTGCAAATCCCCGTCGATAAAGGCTCACGCAATGCTCAACATGTTGATGTAAGCTCTTATACAGATGGAGTGTGTGCGATGGAGACCATCATGAAGCGCAGAGAGCCCTTGCTCAAAAAGAAGGGGAAGTTAGCCTCCATATCATTTTTGAGATGTTGCATGCACAACAGGTGGCTATTTCTCAGCTACAAAGCCATCAGAGAACTCCAAGCACAGCACCTCCAGAAACAGCTCCTCGAGTTGAACAAGCACCAGAAAGGTCGAGCAATAATGGGTCATCAGCCGACCCATCTATTATGAAGATGCTAGAGGACCTCACAAAGAGGATTGAATCAGGCGAAAAGAAGATAGAAGCTAAAGAAAAAAAGGTGGAAACCTATAACTTGAGGGTTGATCAGATCCCAGGCGCACCCCCGATTCTGAAGGGTGTAGATTCAAAGAAGTTCGTGCAAAAGACATTTCCATCAAGTGCGTCTCCGAAGCCCATACCGAAGAAATTTAGAATGCCCGATCTCCCGAAGTACAACTGGACCTCGGACCTTAATGAGCACATTACTGCTTACATTTGTGTTGTCAAAGGGAACGACCTAAGAGATGACGAGATTGAATCCGTCTTATTGAAAAAATTTGGAGAAACACTGTCCAAAAGGCCATGATGTGGTATCATAACCTGCCCCTGAACTCGACAGATTCGTTTGCCATAATGGCAGACTCTTTTGTAAAGGCACATGACGGTGCCACCAAAGTCGCTACGAGGAAGTCTGAAATCTTCAAAATCAAACAAAGAGAGAATGATATGTTAAGGGAGTTCCTATCCCGCTTCCAATCGGAAAGGATGTAAGTACCTCCAGTCTCCGATGATTGGGCAGTACAAGCCTTCGTTCGGGGCTTGAATGAATGAAGCTCGATAGCTTTAAAGTAGTTGAAGCAAAACTTAATCGAGTATCCCGCTGTAGTTTGGGCAGATGTACACAACATGTATCAATCGAAGATCAAAGTCGAGGACGACCAATTGGAAGCCCCCTCTCATCAGGCTTTTAACAAAGGAATCGAGGCTTCCAAAAAGAAAGCGGAGTCTAAGCAAAGAAAGGTATCAACCGTATATAGAAAATCGGAAAAATATCCCGAGGCGTAACATACCTCGAAGTTACCAAAGGATAGATCGAGGCCAGAATCCTCAGGGACTCTTGAAAAAAGCAGGGTTCGACGGGCACACAGGGCTGGTAGAGGCACCCCGACTATCTAAATACAACTTCAACATTGATGTTTCAGATATCGTATCGGCCATGAGAAAAATCAGAGACACCAGGTGGAGAAGACTCGTGCTATCAGATCCTTCGCATATGAACCCCAACTTGATATGTGAATATCACGGTACCCACGGTCATCGGACCGAGGATTGCAGACAGCTTCGAGAAGAGGTAGCCTAACTGAATAGCAAAGGGCACCTTCGAGAGTTCCTCAGCGACCGAGCTAAAAACCAAATTCGGGAAAGAGAGGCGAATAGGAAAAATGAAACAGAAGAATCCCAACACGTCATCCACATGATTATTGGAGGAGTCGACATCCCTCAGGGACCCTTTTTCAAGCGAACAAGAGTATCCATCACCAGGGAAAAATGATCTCGGAGCTACGTGCCCCAAGATGCTCTTTCATTCAGCAAAGAGGACATCGAGACCTTGTCTCAACCTCATAATGACGCCCTGGTAATTTATTTTCTGTTAAATAAATTTCAAGTTAAACGTGTGCTCGTGGATCCAGGTAGCTCGGCCAATATAATCAGGTCGAGGGTGGTAGAGCAACTCAAATTTCTCGGCCAGATCATGCTCGCCTCCCGTGTCCTCAATGGATTCAACATGGAGAGCGAGAAAATGATAGGGGAAATCATCCTCCCAGTCAACGTGGCCGGTACAATTCGAAATACCAAGTTTCATGTCATCGAAGGTGACATGAGATACAATGCATTGCTTGGACGGCCATGGATTCACAGTACGAGGCTGGTGCCGTCAACCTTTCATCAGATAATGAAGTTTCCTACGAAGGATGGAATAAAAATAGTGTATGGAGAGCAGCACGCAGCAAAAGAAATGTTCGCAGTGCACGATGTGGCACCTGCACCGACACCTTCTACATCGAAGGATCCAAAGAACAAGCAAACAACCAAGTAGCAATCACAAACCACATTCTCGGATGAACAAATAAAGGACCATGTCGCATCCTCGGAACGAGTGGATGAAGCATATCGAGGCATGAACGCTACCACAGTTAAGATACAACCCTCTCCCTCCTTCTTTCACATTTTACACTAACCTATGTGTAGGTGTTCAATTGAAAGGAATCGAAGCACCCTCCAGCTCGAAGGCCTTAGGTTTTAAAGCATGCGTTGCACTCTTTTTCCCTCATGTCGAATTTTATCCCAAATGGGTTTTACCGACGAGGTTTTTAACGAGGAAACATTCATATTCTACCTAAGGAGAACTCACCAAGTATTCAAGGCTTCTCTTAGATCAACCTCAAATACTGAGTGGCATCCCCCCCGGAGATCACCTCCTCGAAGAAACTAAAATACGTCAAAGAGGGTCTCGACAGGAGAACAATGTATAGGACCAAACAGTCGAATGAACCGTGTCCACATAGAATAATTGAACCCTCAGTGGTGAAAAAATATACTTGTACCAAGTAATCGGAGGAGAATATTATATCATCAAAACACTTCGCGCGTCAAAGAAGTTTTCTACTTGCACAAGAAGCGTCCCCAGGGCTAGAAATTTCCCAAACACTCGGGGACTAACACCAAAAACTCGAGGTTGTAAGACCTCAGGGCAGGAAACTTCGAGATCATAAGCCCTCCATGAGGCACCATCATAAGCCCTTCATGAGGCAATATCACATCTGTAAGACCTCGACGAAGCATGCTCAAACTCGTAAGCCCTCAACGAGGCAACATCAAGTCATCGACAGTCACCCCATCAAGACCATAAAAAAGGCATAACTCCTACTCGGGGACTGTCCTTGATAGTCACCCCATCAAGTCATCAAAAACTCGAAGCCATAAGACCTCAGGGCTGGAAACTTCAAGCTCATAAGCCCTCCATGAGGCACCAATGTAATCCCTCCATGAGGCAATATCAAAACTATAAGACCTCAAGCAAGGCATGTACAAACTTGTAAGACCTTAAAAAGGCATAATCCCGATATCAAAGTCAAAGCTATATATTGAACTTGTAAGACCCCTAAAAAGGCATACCCTCGATATAGACACCGAGACTATCTCAGTCGAGGACTAAAAGGCTACGGCCAAATACAATGACCACTGTCATAAGGCTCCGGCCAAACTAACGCGAGTCAGAGACGTCCAACTATCACCATGAAATCACAGGCCTCCGATTACTTCGATAAAACTTCAAAAATAACCGGTTAAAGGTCGTACCGGCCCAACGTGTAAGAGCCCAAGTCGCCAGCTACAATACGTAAGAGCCTAAGCGCCAGCCTAAAGAGCCTCAGGCCCGATTTAAAAACCTAAGGGTCGATGAGCTCGAGTCGAAACCCAACTCAAAGACTGAGCCCTAAAACTATTAACTAAAAGCATTTCAGAGCCAAACGCGTAAGAGCCCAAGTCGCTAGCTACACTAAAGGTCGTATCGACCAAATGCGTAAGAGCCAAGTTTCCAGCTACATTAAAGTTCGTACCTACTCGATGCATAAGAGCCCACGGGCCAGCCTAAAAAGGCCTCAGGGCCAATTTATAACACCAAGGGTTTTATCTCAAAGTCCAAATCATCGGGCTAATTATCGACACGCAAAATAGCAATACCAAAGAAGTTTAAATATATATATATATATGTATTACAAATATATATTTACAATGTTCCCACAGGAGTTTTACACAAAGGACAAGAAAGAAAATCTAGTCCACTCTCGGGACCAGCTCCCTCGACGGCCCCTCGGACCAGCTCTCACAGCGGCTTTCAAATATTAGCATCAGCTCAAGAGGAAAGGAAAAACTTGGCGTCGATCTCGTCCGCCTTAGCCTGCTTTATCTCTTCCAAGAGGTCAAATCCCCTAAAATGAATCTCTTCGAGGGTCTCCCTCCGATACCTACATCGGGCATACTCATTGCCCCTTCTCTATCTGTCAAAGGCTCCCCTCAGCTTGTCCTGAGCATCACCAGCATCTTTCAAATAAATGGCCACCTTCTTATCGGCCTTCCCTCGAACTTCTTCAGCTTCAGCCTGGGCATCCACGAACTCGGCCTTCATATTCAAAAGATCAGTCTTGAGCTTGACAATCCTGCTCGTCTGGATCAAGGTACTTTCTCGAGCATTACGAAGTTGTACCTCGAGGACAGAGGCCTTGTCCAAGGCATTCCTTTGGGCCACAACATGAACGCCTATCTATGCCTTCAATGCATCGCATTCGGAATTCACTTGTCCGACTTCACCCCAAAGGCGTTCCAGCGCTTTCGTTTTTCTCTGCAGCTGAAGCACCAAAACATTAGTTCCCTAAAATGGGAAAGGAAGCTTGTACTCCTTCAGGATATGGGTTACCTGATGCTCGAGATTGCCTTCGTAGTTTCCACTTCGATGCATCTCATATCGAAGATGTATCAACTCTTTCGTCTTTTTATTGCAAAGAAGCCTGAGAGATTTTTCCTTTCCCAAAGCTTCCCGCAACTTGGTCTCACAACGAAGCAGCTCGAACTTGAGCTTGCCAAAGGCCTATAGAAAAGAAGCTTCAGTTCAAAGGATGAAAATACATAGTAGAAAAAACAACAAAGTTAGCCAAAACTCACCATGCAGCAGAGTCGCTGAGCCTCCTCAAAAGTCGAGCGTACGTCTACTGGCTTGGTTAGGGACCACCCTAGTTGAACCGCTCTCGATGGGGATATGATAGCTCGAGACCCCACTTGATTTATGCGGCCCCTGGCCCCGAGCTTCCCTCGAAGGTACCTTTGAGGGAGGAAGCAGATGATGGTGAAAGACACTTGCTTCTTCCCTCTCGTGGAACCTCTCCCTCGAGACCAGAGATCCCAGGACCAGCAGGATCGAAAACCTCGGGAGGGCCCCTGGTTTGAGCCATAGATGAAGAACCACCCTCCTGAGGAGAGCTGATATCCACGGAATAACCAAGTCATATGAAGTCCTCTTCAGTGATGGCATCTCCTTTATGTCTCCGGGCAGACCCCTCCTCATTGAGAATGTCCCCATCCATCGAGGACCTTTTTCGCTTATTATCCTCCCTCGGCTCCGAAGCTGACGGCCCTTCCCTCTCCTCGAAAGGGCACAGTATCATCTTCGAGAATCTACCAACACCTATGGTAACAGAGTTAATATGCATAAAAGTAAGAATTCCTCAAATGGAAATCACATGGCTCATACCGTGGTGCTTTGTTGCCCATCTACCCTTCGACAGATCTCGTCACATGCGTTCATCATAGGACGACAAAGATGCCACCCTCTGAGTCCAGTCCGCAAGATCGGGGATCTCTTCCGGCATCCACAGGACCACTTAGAAAGAGAAAAAGAAACATTCTTATAAATCAAACAAAAGTAAAGGGCATTAAGGTACGACGTACTACTTATGTTGGAAGTTCCATTTTTCGGGGAACGACAGGAACTTTGCAGGAATGATGTCGACGGTCCTAACTCAGAAAAATCGACTCATCTATCCTCGGTTCCGGTCCTCATCATCACTGGCAATAAAAGGCTTGGTGGATCAGCATCATAACACAATCAAGCCTCGACAATGCTGAGGCTGAGATAATCTGATAAGGTGGATAAGGGTAAACTCGAGCTCAGCCTTTTCAGTAAAGTACCTCATGATCAGCACTATCTGCCAGAAGGATAGATGTATTTGAGCCAGAGTGACTCGATTCCTTTTGCAAAATTCGAGCACAAGGCGGTCGAGGGGACCCAATGTAAATGGGTACCTATACGCGTTCAAGAATCCTTCCATGTAAGCCATAATGTTCTCTTCTTGGGAAGGTATCTGCACCATCACATTTTCTCCCCACCCACAATCTCTCCTCACAGCCTCAAGGTGGTTTTCTTCTATCGATCGGATAAACCTCGACGCATGCTCTCGATGGCCCGGAGCATCGAAGGGTTTCTCTAGTGCAAAGTCATTTTTCAAAGAAAAGAAGCTCGAGGTTAACTCACCATACGATGGTGGTGTACCACCGGCCGGACAGAGGTAAGGTTTTCCTCTTCTTGGTGAATGGATTCGGGCACGGCAGCCATAACTGCTTAAACAAAGGCAAAGAGGAAGAAAGCTCAAACAGTTTCGCAAGATGAGAAAAGAAAGAGAATGTTAAAGAGAAAGCTAGTTTCGCAAAGCTGCGAGACTTAAACTAAAGAGGAAGCAAGTATATATATATATAGAACTAACGGCGACTATTCAACTACTTTGAAGGCTAATTAATTCAGGAAAAGTTATTATAACTTTTGGGGAAGTGTGCCGGCGGGGCCACCTCGGTTACTTCACGGTCATGTCATATGAATGACATTGTCACACAGCGTTCAAGGGATCAAAACTCCCATGCCTACCTAGCCTCGAGAAGGTGCCCGATCTCGAGGGGCTCTATTTTTGCAAGTACGGGTTCCGAAGAGGTAAAATCAAAGCTTGAAAGTCGATTTTTGCGTAAGCATTGCAGGGAAAAGTTTGGGATATATGAAACACAAAGATGTTTTATTTCAAAAATGTATTTACAAGGGTATTTCTACAAAAATTCCCCCCGTGGATCCCATGTACAAAAAAGGAGAAAATCAAAACAGTAGGTGAATCTACTCTTCGCCTTCAGCTGCCCGAGCCGCTTTCAGAGTCCTCATCTGACGTAGTTGAAATCGCCGATTCTTCCTCCAGGGCCTTGGATTCTTCAATCTCGGCAGAGAGATTGACACCTTTAGTGCTCGCTTCCTCGAACGCTTGCCTCCTGGCTTGTAAGAGAGCATGGGCAATTGCCTGAGCCAGTTTTAACTCAGCCTTCTCGGATATCTCCCTAGCCCTGTCATTCGTGGCAGCAGCATCCCTCTTGTACAAAGAGATAAATTCATCAGCCTCAGACTTGGCCACATATAATGCAGCAGCCTCCTCCTGAGCACCTCGGAGAAGGTCTTGAATCGAGGATAGCTTATTCCGAAGCGTGTCCCTCTCCGAAGCCACGACATCATTCAGCTGCGCTAGTTCAAGGATTTTGGTGTCCTTGGCCGCAACATCCCCTCGGAGCTTCCCCACTAAGGCATCATTTTGCCTAATCTGAAAGACACAGAAAACAAGCCGATTAGAACCAAGTATGGCAATGGAAGATAAAATTGTGGGTACCAGGATACCTGGTCGATGAAGTCGGCCCTCTCTAGGAGCGCTCTTTTCGAGCCTGTTCGGAGGTTAATCAACTCCTCCTCTTTTCGGGCACACAGAGCCTCCAGCTCAACCGACTCCGATATAAGCTTATCAAGCTCCTCTCCACGATGAGTCAACTCATCTTGCATCTTGGAGAAGGCTTGGTCATACAGCTTCTTGACCTACAGCACAAACGAAGAAAGTTCAAAAGCAGGGGTAGGAAGTTGAAGAATAGCATATTATTTCAACAAAGTCACCTGCTTATGGATCCTCTCGGCCTCCTCGAGGGAAATGGGGGCATCGATATCGGTCCCCTCCTCAACACCTTCAAAATAGTCTCTGAATGCATCATCCTCTCCATGAGAGGTCCCCAAACCAGGGGAAATCCTATCTCGGGCATCTCGTATCTCCCCCAGAGAAAACGACGGGCCCGATTGAAATCCATCGGCAACATCATCCTCCATCGAGGCTTCCTCTCGCCCCTGAAAAATTTCGGGAATAGACCCCTCGAACTCACCGACACGGACTGTGTCATGTCCGATGCGCGGCTTGGGGACTGCACTCGAACCCTCCTCGAGGGCCTCCTCAGCACAAGGTGGGTCTGCATTGGCCACCTCCAACTCAATAGACGACCACCCAACAACTCTCGAAGCATCAACGCTTCGCTTTGCCATTTGTACCAAAGGGAAAGTATCATCACTTTCTTCCTCGGCTCGTAGGTTCTCAGCGGCCATTGAGGATAGGACCGTGGCGTCGGTATTAGACTTTCGAGCCTTTGCCTTTTTGGATTTTGGAGACTCCGTCGAGGCCTCTTTCTTCCTTTTCTTGTCCTTGGCAGTCTTCGGAGCCTCTTCCTCACCAGGAGGGGGCGATCTCATCAACACGCCTTCCCCAAGGACTGCACAAGCGTGATATATCAAATTCACCACCATCGAGAATACTTACAAAGAATGAGGAAACAACAACAGCGAGAGCATACCGTGGTTCTTAGCCTGCCATCGTGTTTTAGCCAGATCGCACCAGATGCGTTTGTTGTATGGAAAAGCAAAGTCCAAAAGTTTGACCCACCCCGGAAGGTTCTGGGCCGCGCCGGGAAACAAACGATGGCTACACAATTAGAAGAAAATCAGTCAAGAGAAAAGGAGGTGGAAAACCATACTCAATACAGGGATACTTACGTTTCATATTCCATTCCTCCGGGAACGACATTCTATTAACATGGATGATGTCCAAAGTTATGATTATAACAAATCGGCTCATCCATCTCCGATCTTTATCCTCGTCGATGCAGGTGAAAAATGCCTTGGCAGATCAACGGTGCATCTTAATTAGGCCCCCTTGGAAGAGACGAGGGTTGTATAATCTGATCAAGTGGTCGAGGGTAAAAGTCATTTCCTCGACCATGTTGGTAATGTGTCGAATCATATATACAATCCTCAAAAAAGAAGGATAAGTCTGACCGAATGTCACTCGGTATTGATTGCAAAAGTCGAGAATCATCGGATCAATCGGTGGAGAGGAAGAATCTACGGGGCCTAAAGTAAAAGGGTATGTATATACGCTAAGAAAGACAACCTTATACGTGACTATGCTTTTGTCAGCTGTGGGGATTTCTACTTGGGCTGCCTCCCCCCAACGGCAGTCAAGTTTTACCCTCTCTGTATCGGACACTACACTTATATATCGAGACATGGGATCGCATCGGCCCGGTATAAAATGGGGTTTTTCTATTGTGAAATCGGAGATGGTGTCGAAAGGACCAGGGATGCACTGCTCGATGGTAGGAGGAGTTTTTTACTTTCCCTTAGACGGGCGTGATGAAGAAGCGGCTCCCTCCTTTTGAGGTACCATTTTGGAAGTTTTTGCCATGGTTATAACTGAGTTTTAAAGACAGAAGATGAAGAAGCAAATGTGGAAAGAGGATGTAAGTAGAGAACACTTAGTAAAAGTCTGAAGATTTGAAGATGTTGTAAATTATGAAAAGTCAAGTGATTGAAGTATTTATAGAAGCCCTTTGGGCATGTTTGAAGTGAAAAGGTCGAACCAATAGTGGTTCGTGGGCTTCTCGAGAATTGTGCTGACGGCAACCCCTACACAGCTTTTTATGCCACGTCATTTAATGCTCTTAGGAGACTGACGTCATAATAGAGATATCGAAGAGGCAAGAATTCAAGATCGATTTTTATCACTTCATTATAATAAATGCGGGGACTATCTGTATACGGCTAAAATCAGAGAGCCTGATTTTATGATCATTATGGCACTCAGAAGGCTCGAAGTAGCTCGAGTTGAGGCATCAAGGAGGCATGTCGAGGATCCTCAAACGCGAGGCAGTGCAAATCGAAAACCAACATGGAAAGGCGGGAAATTCCCAAAAGGCACGTGGTTAAAGCTGACCAAGTACGCAAAATAGTACAAACCCGTACTGTGGCACTAAATGGTTGTACCAGCCATCTCTCTCTGTAATAATTACTCATGTACTATGTTGGGATTCCCCCTCATATATAAAGGGGACCCTTGTTATTTTGTGAGACATATGATATTCAATACAAGAACAAGAACATTCTCTGCTCTTTAAATTAAAAACATTCTTTACAATTGCTCCATTGATTTATTATTTTTCATTTATTGTGTTCATTAATTGTTCTTCCTTTATCACTCGTTATTTCATCTTAAAAGGGCCATCTTCGAGGCCTTCAATATTGTTGTACCATCTTCGACCGCCCCCTGTCAAGCTCTTGAGCTCGACCTCGAGGCCCACTTAACCAAGCTCGAGACCCGTCTCTCAACTGCTCGGAATGACAGCCACCCCTTTGCCTCAAAGCTCAATATGCTACTGTGGATGGGAACTCCAGCAGCAATCTATGGTGGTGGTGGCCCTGGTGGTTCCAGAATCTCTGTTAACCAAGGTCATACCCCGTCCCCTAGTGCACACTTCTCCAAATACTCCTTCCACTCAACATCTTCAAATCCCAAGTGTGCGTTGAGCGTATGCTGATCAAACCTTACTTTTAGGTTGCGTACTTTGGTCACCTTTGTCCCTTTTTTGATATAAGCCATATTGGCGTAGAATTCATGGACAAGGTAATATTTGGCATCCACTACACTTTGATTGAACCACATCTACCCCTTGCGTGCCCTAAACTTTCTCAAAACCGTTGGGTTGTACCTCTCCAAATTTTTCAATAGAAATTGTGGCTCAAGAGTTAGCGACCTTTCTGGCCACTACACATGGAAGCTGGCGAAGGCATCCAGGCTAACAAATCGGTCCTCCCAAACCTCTTTCTTCTTTGATCTTTAAGACATGTAGTTGTAGCATCTCCCCATCTGCCATCACCGGGCATATCATGAACTGGACCATCATGTGCCTTAGGGACTGGTGTAGCCGATGGCTCAGAAGCTTGACTAGCACTCTCCAATCCTCGGAAGTGCTATGAGATGAGGATGGCTCGTTCCTGAGCTGGTATATCCCTAGCAGCCTCGACTATACGGCCGATTACTCCTTAATAGAGGCTGAGTTTCCCTTTGGTACTTCCCTAGATGGGACGTATGAGCTCATCTCATAGAGATCTGCACCTCTCCCTCTACCGGTTGTTGCCTTCTTCCTTATTATCTTTTGTTCCCCAAGGGATAAGGCACTCTTGCCTCGGCCCCGAGAAGGTTTACCTCTCCCTTTTGAAGTGTCGTCGCGTCCTCTAGATCGAACCATTGTCTGTATCAAACAAAGGCAATTGTTAGTTGCAATTCAATGTTCAAACATACACATGAGATTTACAAAAAGAGGATAACTATAATACATAGTGCGGGTGTTCAATCAAAGCATGCTTGCAGGGAACAAGAACTGCGGTCCGCATAATTTTTCTTCCAGCCGCAAATGAGGACTTGCAGACCGCATAATTTTGTTTTGCGGCTGCAAAAGTGAAGTGTCGTACCCATAATTTCACTTGCGGTCGCACCTCTGAGACCCAACAAATTCCAACTCTCTGATGACAAAGAATTGGCTGATGTGCAGCCGCAACGTGATTTTTGCAATCCGCATAATTAAACTTGTAGCCGCATATTAGAGTCTCAAGGTAGGGACTCTCTGATGATAGTAAAAGGGTTGTTCTATGGTCGCAATGGGAAATATGTGGTCCGCACATTTTATCTTACGTCCGCAGATCCCTTCTTTCATTATGTTACCCTAAAATCAAAATTTGTGGACCGTACAAATTCAAGTGCGGCCGCAAAATCAAATATTACGAACAATTTAGTTTTTTCTATCTAGGTGTTTTAATTTCGTCCACAATTTGACATGCCAACATCATAGAAGCATGAAAAATATGTTAACCTAGTCCCATAGAGCATGTATTAGTTAATCTATTACAGATTTACCCCCACATCCGCACAATTGAATTCTAATGACAAATGGCCTAAAAAGAACTAAAAATCTACAAATTAAAAGAAAACGATTAACAAGAAATTGAAGCGTACCAGATGAATGAGTGTAATGAGTGACTGATCAAAGATGTTTTGTGTGTGGATAGGTGAAATCACCAAGAAATTTCAAGAGGGCGCTATTTTTCTGTTCAGAGAGTAAAAACTGTACAAATGGCCCTATTCCTCTATTACCAGTTGGTTGGCTAAGGCAAAGTAGAGCGAGTGCGGCCACACATTTTCATGTGCGGACTGCACTCTATTACCTGGTGAATCCATCTCAGCATCTTATTTGCGGTCCGCACAATTTTGTATGCGGCCGTAGATTTTCCTGTGCGGTCGCACATCACCCTTTTTCTGACATGCTAAACATCAGAGAGTGGGTATTTTCAACCTTTCATATGTGTGGTCTGCAAGATAATTGTGCGGCCGTATTGCACTTTTGCTCCAACAACCAAAATTGTGTGGTCCGCACAAATCAACTGCCGTTAGCGATTCTTAGAGCACTTAACCAAATTTTTGGTCCACAATTCTTGTAAGTCACACTCATCCCTGTAGCACACTTCAAATCAAGTTAGATTAAAAATAACACCTAACTACAAAAAGAAAAATGAAAAGAAACATGGGTTGCCTCTCAAGAAAAATGCCTGATTTAATGTTGCGGCACGATGCAAAATACCCTCAATTGAAATGAATGACCTCCACGACATGGCTATCTCCAACCTTTCCTAAATAGTGCTTCACCTGGTGACCATTAACTCAAAATACTTCAATGTTTTTATTTATTCAAGTCTAATGCACCAAAAATTGTCACATCCACGATTTCAAAAGGACCATTCCATAGCTTCCCGGGAAACATCCTCAACCTTGAGTTAAACAACAATAATGATCGCCCACCTTGAACTCTTTGTTCAAAATGTATTTTTCATGAAGATATTTCATATTTTCTTTGTACAAGGACTAACTTGCATAAGCATGGTACTGGAACTCATCTAATTCATTTAAATGTGCAACCCTCAAGTTAGCAGCTACACTCCAATCAAGATTCAACTTCTTTAGAGCCCACATGGCCTTGTGCTCTAGTTCCACCGGAATATGACAAGATTTTTCTGAACACCAACCAGTATGGAGATATTCCAATAGGTGTTTTGTAAACCGTCCGATAAGCCCATAATGCATCATCAAGCTTCTTGGACAAATCTGTCCGATTAGCATTCACTGTTTTAGACAAGATACTCTTTATCTCCCAATTGGGGACTTCCACTTGCCCACTAGCTTGTGGGTGATAAGGAGTCGTGACTTTATGAGTAACACCATACTTGCTAAGCAAAGTGTCGAAGGCCTTGCGACAAATATGTGATCCCTCATCTCTTATAATAGCACGTGGAGTATCAAACCTTTTGAAGCCACCACACTTCTCGCCTCATTGTTGGGTAAAGAAACAACCTCAACCCATTTGGACACATAATCAACCGCGACCAAGATGTAGGTATTACTATAAGAACTCTTAAAAGGGCCAATGAAGTCAATACCCCACACATCGAAAATGTCAATCTCCAAAATGGTTGTGAGAGGCATTTCATTCTTCTTTGAGATTCAACCTTCCCGTTGACATTCATCACATTTTTTCACTAGCTCACTTGCATCCTTTTAAAGAGTGCACCAATAAAAGATGCAACTAAGCACTTTGGCCGTCGTTCTTGCGCCACCATGATGACCACCATATGGCGACGAATGACAAGCCCCAAGAATTTCACCCTTACTCTTGTTCTAGTACATATCTTCTAATCACCCCATCCGTACAAATCCAGAAAAGGTACGATTCATCCCAATAATAATCTTGACAATCCTTTTTGAGCTGCTTCCTTTGGTTTGAAGAGAACTCATCCAGAATTATTCCACTCGCAAGAAAATTTGCTAGATCTGCGAACCATGAAATCTCTTTCATTGAAATAGCCAAGAGTTGCTAATCAGGGAAGGAGTCATTGATTTCAAGGCCATCATGCGGCCTCCCCTCCTCCTCCAAACGAGACAAGTGGTCCGCCACTTGGTTTTCACTCCCTTTCTATCTTGGATGTCAATATCAAACTCTTGCAACAAAATCACCCGTCTCATAAACCGATCTTTGGTTTCCTTATTTCTCATAATATAATGAAGTGCTGCATGATCCGTGTGGACAATGACTTTTGCACCCATCAAGTACGGGTGAAACTTCTCAATTGCAAACACAATGGCGAGGAGATATTTCTCTGTAACAGTATAGTTTAATTGGGAAATATTCACGGTCTTACTAGCATAGTAGACCTAATGAAAAATTTTGTTTATGCTTTGCCCCAAAATAGCCCCAACCGCTACGTCACTTGCATCACACATGAGTTCAAAAGGGACACTCCAATTTGGAGCGGTGATGATAGGAGTAGTTGTCAACTTGAACTTAACAATTCAAAAGCCCTCATGTAACCATCATTAAAGTTAAACTTAACATCCTTTTAAAGAAGCTTGCATAACGGGTTCACCACCTTAGAGAAATTTTTGATGAAACACCGGTAAAATTCCGCGTGGCCTAAGAAACTTTGCACACCCTTCACCGAAGTTGGGGGTGAAAGTTTATAAATCACATCAATTTTTGCCTTGTCAACTTCAATTCCATGCTTTGAGATTTTGTGTCCAAGGACAATGTCTTCCTCGACCATGAAATGGCATTTCTCCCAATTAAGCACCAAATTTGTTTCTTCACATCTAGCCAACACTTTATCCAAATTTGCAATACAATCATAAAAAGAATATCTACCTACCGAGAAGTCATCCGTAAAAACTTCAAGGTAGTCCTCCACCATGCCCGTGAAGATAGTCATCATACACCTTTGAAAAGTCGTCAATGCATTGCACAAACCAAATGACATCCGCTTGAAGGTGAAAGTACCATAGGGACATATAAAGATTGTTTTCTCTTGATCTTCTGAGGAATAAGAATTTGGTTGTAGCCCGAATAATCATCAAGAAAGCAATAGAAAGCAAGGTCAGCCGATCTATCAAGCATTTGATCTAATAAAGGAAGTGGTATGTGATCCTTCCTTGTGACTTTGTTGATGCTTGCAGTAGTCCATACACACCCTCCATTTGGTCACCGTTCTTGTAGGAATCAACTCATTATTGTCATTGGTGACCACCGTCATGCCCCCCTTCTTTGAGACATATTGAATCAGATAAGTCCACGAACTATCAGAGATGGGGTAGACAACCCCAGCATCCAACCACTTGATAACTTCCTTCTTGAAAACTTCTTGCATAGCCTCATTGAGTCTCTTTTGATGTTCAATAGATGGTTTGGCTTCATCCTCAAACTTGATATTATGCATGCAAAAGGCGGGGCTTATCCCCTAAATATCCGCCAATGTCCACCAAATAGCCTTCTTCCTCTTTTTTAGCACCAACAATGTAGAATCTACCTGCACGTTAGTCAAACAAGAGGAAATAATAACCGGTAAAGTAGAACAATGGAAAAAGTTTTCATACCGAAGATGTGGAGGCGATGGATTCAACTCCAAGGTAGGAGCTCTTCAATAGAAGGCTTTGTAGGAGGAGTTATTCTATTTTCAAGATCAAAAGAAAATTTTTGGGGTGCATAGTTGTACGACCCCATTCCTTACAAAGAGTTCACACATTCCATGAAACTATCCATCTCGTCATCATCAAAGTTGAGCAAAACGGCCTCCAACATATCACCAACATTGATTGTAGCACTTGTATAATCAACAATAACATTGGTTACCAAGTCTACAAAATAACACACATCATTGCTATTTGGTTGCCTCATGGACCTGCACACATGGAATACCACATTTTCATCACCAACCCGGAATGTAAGTTCTCCGGCTTCAACATCACAAAGAGCCTTCCCCGTAGCAAGGAAAGGTCTCTTAAGAATAATCGGAACTTTATAATCAACTTCAAAATCTATAATGACAAAATCCGTCGGAAGAATGAATTTATCAACACGAACCAAGGCATCTTCAATCACTCCCAAGGCCTCTTCATAGTATGCTCAGCCATTTACAATCTCATAAGGTGGGTCTTGGTTGCCCAATCCCAAAGCCTTGAAAACCGAATAGGGCATCAAATTGATAATTGCCCCAAGATCACAAAGAGCTTTAGCAAACTCGTCACTTCTAATTGTACAAGGAATCTTGAAATCACCGGGAGCCTCCAACTTAGGAGCCATTGAATGCACAATTTCACTCACTTGATGAGTGACTTTGATAGTTTCAAAATTCATTGACCGCTTCTTTGTCACAAGATCCTTCATAAACTTGGCATAACCGGGCATTTTTTCCAAAGCTTCAACTAATGGCACATTGATTGAGAGTCTTCATTATTTGAATGAACTTCTTGAATTGATTCTACTGTTTTTCTTGGCAAGTATTTGAAGGTATGGAGGTGGAGGTTTAGGCAATGGTGCCTTAGCCTTTTTCACTACCGACTCCGGTATGTCAATAATGTGATCCCTAGACGGGTTCACCTCCTCTTAAGCCTCTTCCACACTATCATCAATATCAATCCAAACTTCATCATTAGGTTGCACCACATTGTTAGGGATCTCTTCTTCTTGCACCACTTTCTCAGCATCTACAAGTTGCCTTTGATTTGAGATGGGTGCATTCCCACCTCTTCCACTTCTTGTAGTAATGGACATGGCATGCCCCGTGTTATTTCCACACTTTGGGTTTACTACCGTGTCACTTGGTAGTGCCTCCTTAGGACGAGAATTTAGAGCTTGGGAGATTTTCCCAATTTGAACTTCTAGGTTTCGGATTGATGTGTTGTGTGAGGCAAGTTGGGCATCTGAATCGGCATTCTTTTCCATCATTTACTTGAATATATTTTCAACATGCCCCATCTCGTTGTTTGAAGAACTTGAACCATGAGAAGGATAAGGAGGTAGGTTGCTCGGTTGTTGATACATCGGGGGCCTTTGAAAACCCGACCTCCGGTTTCCTTGATTGTTGTTCCATATCCCTTGATTGTTACCAACCCCCCCCCCCCAATTTCCTTGATTACTTCCACTCCAGCTTCCTCAATTGTTGTTGTTATGCCAATTCCCTTAATTGTTATTTCCGCTCTAATTGCCTTGATTGTTAGAATTTCAATTGCCTTGATTGTTAGAATTCCAATTACCTTGATTGTTTTGAGGTCACCATTGTTATTGGTTTAGGCCTTGGAAGTTTTTTCTTTGCCCTTGAAAATTAATCACATATTTCACTTCCCATGATTGTTGTTTCCGTTCCAATTGCCTTGATTGTTTTGAGGTCACCATTGTTGTTGGTTTGGGCCTTGGAAGTTGTTTCTTTTCCCTTAAAAATTGTTCACGTATTTCACTTCCTCCTCTTGTTCATTGTAGGAATCATCTTGCTCAAAACCACTATCTTCTTGCACATAATTATCCACTCGATTTTTCACTTGTGGACCCTTTGTCCTTCTCTTGTTAACCATCATCTTCACTCCCTACATGGTATTGACTTGCTTGGGATTTTGCACTTGATTTAGTTGGGCCTTTGCTAGTTGTGTCATGGTTGTTGTCAACTCGGCAATGGCTTGCCCATTGTCTTGCAACTCTTTGTGAAAGTGGATCATGTTTGGGTTGGTCACCTTGTGGAACATTGGCCCGAGATTTCCAAGTCGATGACGTTTTCGTCGTCTCATCCAAAATATCACACGCCTCTGCATAAGGCGTAGTCATGAAGCTCCCAGCGGCAAGTTGATTCACTACACATTAGTTGGTTGTCTTAATCCCAACGATAGAAAGTTTGTTGAATCATGTTCTCTGTCATATCGTTGTTGGGACATTCCTTAACCGTTGTTCTATAACGTTCCCACATCTCATGTAGTGGTTCATTCGGCTCTTGCTTGAATGCCAAAATTTCATCTCGACGTGTAGCCATGTGTCCTGAAGAGAAGAACTTAGAAATAAACTTTTCCACCAACTCATCTCAAATGTGAATGGAATGATTCGACAATCGTTCCAACCAATCTAAAACTTTCCCCCGAAGAGAGAAGGGAAAAAGCCTTAGAATTAATGCATCCTCGGAGACATTTATTTGTTTGTTACCCCAATAAGTATCCACAAACCCCTTCAAATGTTTGCACGTATTTTGTGTTAGAGCACCGGTGAAGAAACCCCATTGCTCAAGCAAAGTGAGCATCACATTGGTGATTTGAAAGTTTCTCGCCCTAATACGGGGAGGGACTATTACACTTGCATATCCTTCATTGGGTATTGTCCGGTGTGGATCCGCTCGTGGTGAAGGTGAGGGTGGAGCAAGGACATTATCATAAGGCACTCGGTCTCTTCTATTGGCTTGAGGTTCAAGAGGAACCTCATCAACTTGCTCATCCTCAATGTCCACATCCCCCAAAGGCAAATTTCTGAGCTTATTGTTCGCCATGGTTGAACTTAAAATTTCTCGCACAATTTAGAAACATGGAAGGAAAAGAAGATACTCCAAAAATAAACCCAAATATATAGCTAACACCTTTTTAACTACCGGGCAACGATGCTAAAAATTGATGACGTCCACAACACACCTCAATAAGAGATATGATACGGTCGTATGCAATAATAATTATCCAACTATGAGTCGGGGTCGAATCCATTAGGAGTTAAAAGGGGTGTCAGCAGTATATATTTGAAGCAAGTGAATGGACGACCTAAATTGCACTTCCACAATAGAGTTTTGATTTCTACTACTACTATAACTCTAATGCTTGCAAGCTAAGGTAAATAAACTAGAGATGAATGGTTTTGATGTTTTTCCAAATAATTAAAAGGCCTAGGGATGTGACCATAACCTCGGTGTTTGCCTAATGGGATAAAGACGTTAATACTTGTTTTGTTGATTGGGGTGTATCATAACTCTCAACTCTATGTTGCACACTGAATACCTCTCGGCCTGAGAGTAATTTTCCCAATTTGACTTTCTCAAGCCCAAGTGGATATCAAATAAAATAGTTGATATGAGCTCAAGTCGGGCATTATCTCTAGTTTGAACATTTTAATTAGGCTAATTAATCTCTCGATTAACGCAATTCCTTGTTAGCCAAGTTATCCTAGACTAGGTCTTTCTTTCTCAAGTAGAGACTAAGTCAAATAGGTATGAGTCAATATTTGCAACCATTAATTCTAAAATTGAAGCATGAATTAAGACAAATAATCAATACTCAATCATAAACAAGCATAAAATTAATCACCCATAAAGTTTACATACTAGGGTTGGGTCACAACCCTAGTAAAAATCTAGCTACTCATAATGGGATTTGAAGAAAATAAATAAGAAAAGCTAATTAAACTCATAATGAAAGACTAAAATAATGAAATCTAGTATTAAACACCAAAATAATGTAAAACTTCCTAAAGTAGTGAAAAGAAACGGCTACAACAGCTTTTAATGTTCAAACATGACCTAATTTTATGAGACTCGTCTATTTATATAAGCCAAAAATCACAGAAAAAAACGTCCCTCGGGAGGTTTTGCGTCCGCATAATTTCATATGCGGCTCGCAGATTTCTTTAGTTGGCAAGAAAGAGGATTACACAGCCGCACATTTCTGGACTACGGCCGCAAGGCAACTTCTGCGGCCGCGCATTTCTTGTACATTCTGCACTTCACAAAGGCTTTAGGGCTTGGTCTTCTTGCATATTCTTTGAACTTTGAATCTTTGTCAGTAAAAGCCCAGTTCTGTGATCGCACAATTCATGTGCAGTCCGCACATTGCTGAAAAACATGTTGGATTCTTCTGCTTGGGTTGCGGCCGCAAATGGAGTTCTGATGTCCGTAGTTTCTTCTACGGCCGTAGAATTCATTTTGCTGACCACACGTCTTTGCTTCTGCGCCCTTGCCTTGTGCTTCTCTCCTTTTTGAGTCGGATTTCATCATGGGAGACCAAAATTCCAGCATTCCTGCAATTTACACAATTTCATTAGTTTTGAGAATACAATTCAATACTTTCGGACTAAAACAAATGCTAAAAGGTGCTAATAAGCAGTCAAAATGTCCACATCAGAAATACGCGTGACTGGGGAGGCTGGTTGTTGGCTACAAGAAAGAGAAAATCATTTAACCAACTCAAAGCAAGTAAAAGAACAAAGAGAGAAACATGACACTTATGTGTGTAGTTCCAAGCCTTAGGAAAAGTCGTCGACGTTGGTCACAACATCCTCGGTTTTGATGTAGAAGAAGTTAATCCAGAACTAACGACTAGCCTTGTCGTCCGTCTTTACCACCAAGCATTTACCTCCAAAATAGTGAAAGTTCAGCATTGTTCCCCTATAAAATCTAGGGGCAAAGAGATGCACCAAATGCTGCAGCGTCGGTTCAACCCCGACCAGCTCGGCAAATTTAGTCAGCATTCTGATAATTTTGTCACCAGAATCGAAACGGAAGAACCAATCAAGGTTCACACACAAATCGAAGCAACGCATAACAAGCATCATCATGCTGCGTTATGTCATGACGTCACCCCAACCCTTGGACAAGATGGATCCAACAAATTACCCGGGAAAGGTGAGGAATTTAAAATATGAGGCCCACAGAGGGCCACATTTTCTGCTCGCCACGATGATTACGACTCATTTGGTCTACTCGACAAATGCGACTACAAACGATATTATCCACTCATTGAACGCACCTGCGAAGTCGGCCTCAATAAGCGGAGGCACTAACTGTAAGGGTCAAAAATTACCTTTGACATGATTAAACCGTATTAGCATTAAAAAGGCCCTCATATGCTGCCACATGTCACCAGTACGACTTCGACAAAGGTCTGCCCCCCAAGGTCGAAGTGCCCTCTTAAATAGTGAAGGGCAGAATCGATGAAGTTGTTGAAAATCAAGGTCGAGGAGTCGGCGAAGATCAGGGTCGAGATTGAGCACTCATCGTAGACAGAGTGATTAACGGCTAATTTCAGAATAAAACATCAAAAGAGAATTACCTATATTATTAGGATTTCTTTAGGTATATGTTTCCTATAAATAGAAAGAGACACATGGATATGGGACATGGGATATTCACTTATAAAAAAACACATTGACTTTCTATAAAGAATCTGGCTTTATTGCATACATACAACAAATACTTTTTTTCTAAGATTCTTGCCTAACTTTTCCACTTGATCCAAGAACAGCCTCAACATTCGAAGGCTCATCAGTCATTCATAATCTCCNCCCCCCCCCTTTCGGATGACTCACACATTGTTATTTACTTAAATATCATTTATTGTTATTTATTATTATTTAATGACATTCCACTCTTTTTGGATCATTGAATATTGTTAGTGTTGTCAACATTTACTGCCATTAGGATAATATACATATTGTCTAACTACAAAATCACTTAACATATCTTTTAGATATTAATATTGGCTAAGATTTGACTCTATTTTATTAAATTTAATCGTTTAAACCTAGATCTAAATTTTGGGTCAAACACATATCAATACATAGACGATATTATCAAATTTAAATCTTAAAATATTCGTTAAAGCACTATCTGATTATTTAAAAATATTTGTCAGAAATTTTTTCTAAAAAGAATACATACTACTATCATGAAAATGTTGGAAAGAAAAAGAAATTGAGGAGACTGTGAGGGGTCGTAAATTGAGAAAGTAATCCACTAGTTACATAAAGCGTGGAGTCACCGTATTTCTCTGTTTATGAAAGTTTTTGCTTGTTTACCGCCCCAGCAATCGGCCAAAAAATAATACAGCCATGCAAAGCAACAACTTTACTTGTTCAAGCAGTAACAACACTTGTTTCACCAATCAGTTTAACCGTCATGTCATTGTTCCCTATCTTTGTCTGTCCATTTCCCCTTTTCCCCTACCTTTCAAATTATTAATAATTTCCCCTCTTCTCTTCTCTTCTTTCTTTCTTTGATTTACACAGCAAAAACAGTATTACTTGCTATTTCTTGATAGTTGGGGTTTTCCACTTTTTGAAGATGAAAACAGGGGTATCAAGAAGCTGGATAATGGTGGATAGTAAGGGGCAAAGTAGTATCTTGGATTTGGATAAGTATGCTATTATGAAACGAGTTTCTATACATGCTAGAGATCTTCGTATTCTTGATCCCTTGCTTTCGTATCCTTCTGCAATTCTAGGCAGAGAAAAGGCTATTGTACTCAATTTGGAGGTGCACCTTCTTTTTTTTTTAATTGCTTTCTCTGTTTTTGTTACTATGATTTGCAGAAATCTAATTCTTGTGCTTTTCTTTTTTGGCTGTTTGTTCACTGCCTTCAGCATATCAAAGCAATTATTACTACAGATGAGGTGAATATCTTTTGCTTTCTACATTATATACCAGAATTTGAGGTGGTTATTATTTCGGATAGGATTTTAACTTATATACAACGGTGGCGCAACTGTCAAGCTGTAATTTAAGTTGTAGCATGTTACCTACCACTACCAGGTTACTAATTTCACTTATTATGCATAATTACCTGTAATTAGTTTTTCGGTAACGTGTGAAAATGTTTTACGCTGTCAATGTATACAAGTTAAACTCTGGATATATGATTATTGGCCGTCAATTTATTGCTTCCTTCAACAACAACAACAACAAACCCAATGTGGTCCTATAGGAGAGGTCTCAGCAGGATAGTGTCTATGCAAACCTTACGAGGTTGTTTTTGATAGACCCTCGGCTATTTTGAGTACCCCATGATTGTGTTTGTGTGTGGTTTAATGATTGAAGTAGGTATTGCTCCGTGACCCGCTGGATGATAATGTTGCTCCTGTTGTTGAAGAACTTCAAAGAAGATTGCCATTGCCTCCTATTGGCTTAGGAGAAGGTGAAGATGATGACCAACCAGCTGTTAATGGGACACGAAATGATATGCAAACTGTTGAACCTACTGGTATGCACCTCATCAAATGGTCAATTCATAGGGTTTAAATTACAGTGGTAGTAATAAAAATTTTAAACTAAAGGTATACTTTTTATTCTGTTATAACAAGTAAACCTGTCTTATTTCTCAAGTTACTAATCCGGCATTTTTGATACTATCACCATTTAGAAGTTAAACTCCAATTCTTTTTGTTGGTTCCTTTCACCTACTTGTCTTTTGCTTTTCTTGTTTTGGTGGTTATGTATTATCGTTTATCGGTGTGTGTCGTCTATTACTAAGTGTACTTTTTAAAGAGGCAATAGGGATTGCTTATTTTCATTTCCTAACTAATGCTATTTGTGGATACAGAATTTCCATTTGAGTTTCGAGCTTTAGAAGTAGCGCTAGAAGGTGTTTGCAGTTATCTTGACACTCAGACACGAGAACTAGAGACCGCTGCTTACCCAGCTTTAGATGAGCTCACCTCCAAGGTAAGATTAGTAAACCAAAAAAACAAAATGTATGCTTTATCGGAAGGATGTATAACAAGGTCACTTAAACGCTTAGTGCAACTAAGTGTCTACACTAAGTATGCGTCAAATAATCTGATAACCTGATAAAGTGTTTGATAACTCTTTTGCATTGAGTTATTCTTATTATTGTTAATCTGCCTTCGATGAGGTGGTCTGCTGCTCCCTAAAGTCTTTCCTAGTTGCTGCAGCCGAATGTCCAACAAGCTTTTTTTGTTTTATAGTTGACAGGTCGTATATGATATAATTTAGTCATTCTTTTTTTCCAAAAGCATTTGGTTAGCACCTTCTTTTTCTAAAGGATTAAAATTGGACAAAGTCCAATAGTGGAAGAGCTACAGTGAAACCACTATTTTTAGCATTTTCCCACTTGTCTATGACTTGTACTTGGAGAGCGGAAGAGATAAAGGAGTGGGGGGAGAGGGGGGAGAGGGGGGAGGGGAGGGGTAGCTTAGTTCTTGTGAAGATCCCTTAACCATGGACTTCAAAATGAGTTTTGGGAAATATTACAAAAGGAGGAATATCGGAGTCTTTGCTGGGAAACAATCACTTGTTGATGGTGGCGGAATTAAGGAAGTTTTAAGCAATAAAACTTGTAATCTGAGGTTTTGTCTTTACCTCAAGACAGAATTAGGCCCAATGCGGTTATAAGAATTACCCATAGTACGTATATATAGTGCCATTTGACTATACCACCAGTCTACCTCGCCATCTTCATCAACCAAGATTAGTTCCACTCTAATGGGAGGCACTGTGATATGGCCTAGCTCTTTACTTTTGCATAAGTTAAATTGGCAAAATATTTTTCCTCAACTGTCGACTTCATCCCTAGCTAGAATGCAAAATTAAGGAAACCTTTGTTTGGTTAATTTACTGCATAGCACTTGTGGTTTGATGTTTCTGTGCTGGGCATGTATTCTAGCTTTTTCTTCTTGCAATAAATATATCGGCTGCATTTCTCCCTTGGTATATTATTCTCTCAAAATTCTCCTGCAATATATACATTATTCATCTATCGAGTGTATTGATCAGTTTGTTTCTTGAGTACCTTTGTTTTTTCATTTGTGAAACAAATTTCACTTATCTGCAGATTAGCAGTCGTAACTTGGACCGAGTGCGCAAATTGAAGAGCGCAATGACTAGGTTGACCAGCCGGGTTCAAAAAGTATGTGTATCTCCACCCCCTCCCAAAAAAAAAAAAGAAAATCCTATACTATGTCCCTTAACGTACCAAGATATTATAGTCTATGGTTCTATACAATAACTTATACACTAGAAATTAGTTGTCTATGCAAGAAATGGACTGGATGAGTATAAATGGAGCGACATGAACATGTAGGACATATAGCCAACCCCAACTTGCTTGAGATTGAAGGGTTGTTGTTGTAGTTGATGCTGCAAGAACAAGATTGAGTTTATTTAGAGTGGATAAATGGGCAGCTAAAAGCCTATATTTTTCTTTATGCACGTACCATAAACCTAATTGACTCTTAACTTATGCCAAACTCTAGGTCAGGGATGATCTTGAACAACTTCTTGAAGATGATGATGACATGGCTGACCTTTACCTCTCAAGAAAAGTTGCCGTAGCTTCTTCCCCGCTTAGCGGCCAGGGGGCAGTTTACTGGTCCCCTGATTCTCCAAAGTTAGTGTCCAAAACAAGCAAAATCAGTGGAATAACTCAGGAGGAGACCGATGTTGAGGAACTTGAGATGTTGCTTGAGGTGAATATTATCAGAACTTTTGGAAATAATCACGACATAGATGTGTTGAAAAAACTGCATATTTCTGCAGGCTTACTTTGTGCAAATTGAAAGCACGATGAACAAGTTGACAACGGTAAGAAACTGCATCGACCATGCAGGAACTTGATGCCCTTAAACATACATAAAAACAAAATAATGAACTCATTTTAGACCTAAATAGTGATACTGGTGTTCCTTTATCCAGTTGCGGGAATATATTGATGACACAGAGGACTATATCAACATTCAGGTTACTCATTGTTGATTTAATTTGTTTATTAATACTAAGACTTTCTAGCCTTAGCAAACAAAAAAGTAAACATTAAGTTTCCTTGTTGCAGCTGGACAATCATCGAAATCAGCTGATCCAGGTATGTTGAGACTTATAACGTCTGGCTAATATATGACTAGCCTGGATATTTTCCGCTCTATTCAGACAGTAATATTCATATGATCTGTTGAAATTATTATCCTAAATTTTGTTACTTCTCGACTGGTATTGGCAAATAAATGGCAATTCTTTTCTGCCTGATACCGCAGCTGGAGCTGTTCCTGAGTTCTGGTACAGTTTGTTTGACAGTGTACTCTTTGGTGGCTGCAATATTTGGAATGAATATTCCATATCCATGGAAGAAAGACCATGGTTACATTTTCAAATGGGTGCGTGCGCTTGACGCTTTGACCAATTCCTTTCTTTGATAGTATATTATGTCAGTGTATAGAAGTTGAACTCTTATATGAAACGTTTCCAATTCCGCACTTTGGAGCGTTCTTTTTGTTAAACGGTAACATTAATGCAGGTGGTCATGCTTGCTGGAATTGCTTCTGCATCCATCTTTCTGTCAATAATTTCATACGCTCGGCACAAGGGACTTGTTGGATCTTGATTACTCCTATATATTATACTAAACCTACCTCTGCCCTATCGGGGTAGGGGTAAGGTCTGCGTGCGCATTACCCTCCCCAGACCCCACTTTGTGGGACTTTACTGGGTAGTTGTTGTTGTTGTTGTTGTTGTTGTATTATACTAAACCTACACACCAACGTGTTCAGATTTCTTGATTGCAGTTTCAAGAAAGGGGGCCGAGGCACGACTGAAGACAAGAGCTAAGAGGGTTAAAAAGATGTAAGAATATCACAGCTGAGTGTTGAAAACCTATTACCTTAGACAGTTTTGTAACCCTTTTTTTCCACTATGATAGAAGCTATTCTTGTATCGATGAATTCAGCATTCAATATATAGCAACATAAAAATAAATATTCACCTCATGGACAGGTAATATTTTAAATTAGTGAATATGGAATACAGTTACACGTGCACCCACGACTTTTTGTAATGAGTGCGAACTTAATATATGTATATATATTTTAAAAAAATGTAACTATATATAGTTCGAATTTAAGACGAGTGTGTCTACAATTTTTACATATACTTTCATAAATATGCATGCCACCCTGTAACGGTTCTCACTGTAATTCTATGACAATAGTCAACTATATTAAATTTATAAATCGGCAGCTCTATAGTAAAATTGCAAGATGTTAAAAGACAGAAAAGAACACAGAAGGTTGCGTAGCTTCTACATATTATTATTATTATTTTTTTTTTAAATTTCTTATATTTCACGCCAGCCAACTGACAATCTTCAAATCCGATAAGGCTATATAATAAAGCATAGCAGTGGGTGGTCTGCAACTTTGTTAAATTCGAATACATTCCACCTATGTCCTTATAATAACTCTCAACAAATTAATTTATTATTATTATTATAAATTAATTTACATTGATATTAAAAGATTAATTTACGCTAGAAACTATTTGTAACTTATATCCAATATTGAACTATTAGTGATTCATTGAACTAAAAAGAAAATAACAAGTGAAACAAACACACCAATTTGTAACAGATTTTTTTTTTAGTTTCCATTTGGTATTCGGTATCCACATTGGGGTTCGACTAAATCCGATTCGCGCTGGAAAATCTCACGGTGGGAGGTAAAGTGCTCCCTAACAAAGGCGACTTCATATCAACGTAACAGCCTTGAAGCGCTCTCTCGCTTTACTTGTTATTGTTACTACTATATATGTTGGAACAGGAATTCAATTCCTGTCTACCCCTGAAATTGGTTAAGAAGTTCTGGGACAAAATCATAGATGGTTAAGAAAAATTAAAACAAATATTTTCCTATGGCTGACAGACGTGACATTTTATTGCATAGAGACTCCTATTAGCGCCATAAAATAATTATCAAGTATAATAAATAACAAGTATACTACACGCTAACAGTGTGCAATTTCTACACCTCTAAGTACAATTGAGTTGGCTATAACAAGTTATAATTGTATATTTGAAGATATATCATATGAAAAGTTACATTATATATTATTGTTGATAATTTTACTCAATTTATACCATCAAAATGAATAAGATTTTTTAACTTTTAAGCAGAAGTCTCGTGTTCGTCTTATGAGAATGAAAAATCTTGAATAGAGAGCGTTTACGCTTTGAATAAATTTATGCTGTAAAAATACGAATATCAAATCAATAAGTTCGGAATACCAAACAATTGTCCAAAAGACAAAAGACTACACGTGGACCAAAATTAAACAAGTGGAACATGATAGTGGGTTCCACTGAGCAAACAGCATAGCCTCGTGATACACACCGTATATGATGGGAAAATTTGAATTGAGCTTGAAACGGCCCATGCGTTTCCACACTGCCACGTTGGTATTTCTTTTTCGAATAAATTACAATTATCCAATTTCCACGCAACTGTAATTTCTAATTTCGCCATCGGCTTTCTTGTTGCCTTTATTATGGAGAAATTCTCGTTTTGCCATGCTGTACCCTCACATGCAGTAAGATATGGAAATATTACGTCTAACTCTTTACGTCAAATTGAATTATATTAGACATATTAGTACTTAAGTTTTTATATTTTTACTTTACTTTAAGATTTAAAATTAATTATTTAATTAGATGTGAACACCTAGCGTGAATAAATAGCACTAAAATTAAAATTCTGCTTACACCCCACATTAAATAGAAGTTTGTCTGATTATACTAGAGATGATTATACTTGGAAGGACGTTTTATTTGAATTCTGCCAATATTGGAAGTTACCTAATCATCCTATCTTATGATTAGTTGGTGGTGTAAAAGATTTGAATTCTTAAAGGCTGTGAAAATTGCATAAAAATGTAATGACATCAAACATTTTGGAGCATGCTAAATAAGAAGAGTTAGACAAGACGGAATAGAGGGATAATTACCTAGAGGAATTATATGCGTGTTTAATATCCGAGTATAATCTATAGTTTTAAGAAATTAAGGGATTTTGAGTCCTTAATGAAATATGAGATTGTTAACCTTAATTGCAGTGTACTAAGGTGCCCGTGAATTCATGGTCTTTCCGCCAAATTAGATGTTTTATGCACATTCTTTCTAAAATTGATACAATATTATATGTTGGCACTCATGCTCCAAAGAGGCTAAAATGATGCACTTGGTTGAATGTTGAGTTATTCACCTAAAAGAATAGGAATATTTTCTCACTTACTATTTTTTTCCTCCTTTCTTTAATGGTGCACCTATATTATAGAAATCTTCAATCCACCTCTGATTAGGACACAATTTTAGTTAATGGATAGGCTGAATACATACGGAGACACTTAAAGTTGACACTATTTTTCATTTAGACACCTGAACTTAGGGGTGTTCCTAATGAGCACGTACATTACATGAATTTTGTTCCAATTAGGCACTTCTTACTGAGTTGGCATATAGAGTGAGTTTCACCAATATAGACACGTGAAGAGCCCAAAAAATAGATTTTTTAATTTATTTCCTTCTTCTTCTTTTTGTCCACCACCATTTCTACCATTGCCTCCTCCACTTTCTCCAAACAACCAACCGCCGTCAAGCTCCCCCCTCCTCACCACCAAATCCTCTGCCACCCTCCTTTCTAACCCCCATCGCTGAACCCTTCTTCTTCATCCCACCCATCTGCGGCCGTCACTCTTCTCCGGGAGAAGCCCCCCTATTGATTAAAACTGAAATGAGTCTGAGTTCTTCATTTCAAATCGAAACACCATTAATGGGGTCTTTAAAAAGCTTGAAGGTTTAAAATGAGTTACTTGGTTTGATGAAAGTTTGTGAAATTATTGTTGGGGTTGCCTTCGGGTCGTCGTGGGGAATCTTTAGCTGAAGTTATAACAAATTTGGAGGAGTTTCTCTTAAAAGTTTGGATTAAAATCTTGGTTGGAACAAGAACACACATGAAGATAGTGAAGAACACCAAGAACACTGATTTCCGAAACACCGATGTCTCATTTTTTTTTTAAATGTGCTCTTTCCTGATTGGGTGTAACTTAAGTTTTTCTTTTCTTTTTGAGAATGTTATTTTTATTTTTTTTATTAATTAGATTTAACATAGTTTTTCCTCTCTTTTTTAACTCAAAAAGATATATGTCCTCATTTTATTCGTCATTTGCCACATCAGCAGCGAGTGCATTACACACACTTTGTAAGTTTCACTAATTTTCAAAAGAGTGTCTAATTGGAACAAAGTTCGTGTAATGTACGTTCTCATTAGGAACACCCCTAAGTTTAGGTGTCTAAATGAAAATTCGTGCCAACTTTAAGTGTCTCCGCATGTATTCAGCCTAATGGATACGAAGTTTGTGTATCTTTTTTGATGTATTTAAAGGGATTCAACATTGATCTTTGAAATTGCTACCTACTAGATACTCCCTATCAAATTGACTGTAATAATGCTGTTTCGTCTTCTCAATCATCTAATAGTGTATTTTATACTAGTTCGTTATAAAATGATAATTTTATAAATTTATTTATGTTCAGGACTATGATTTACAATAATATAATAAATGTTATTGATGAAGGTATTGTTTGGGATTTGTAATAGTTTTAAAACTTGTGGGTATATGTCATGTTTCATATTTTCCAAAAAAAAAAGTGAAATATCTTTTGAAAACTCATATCCAAACATATTTTCATCTTCAAACCAAACTTCACCCAAATCAGTTTTTTCAAAATAAATTTGGAAATTTATGGCCAAACGTTAGCTAAATTTAGAGTTATACAAATGAAACTAGTGTAAATAAATTGAAATTTAACTTCTATATATTGATTGCATGAGATTTCTCAGAAGGTCAGTAAATTAATAAAAATTGTTTAAAAATCAATTTTACTTTATTTTGTAACGGTTTGAATATTATAATTGAAAAACTACTTTTACTTTATTTTGCAACTGATAAACCAGTCTATCTGTCCATTTAACGGAAAAGTACCTATGCTTTCAAGGGATGTTTTTGTACTTTTTGCTGATGCAGCATTTTTCTTTTTAACCCAATTATTTTAAAAATTAGAAGTATCCATTAAAACTATTTACCAGCCTAATGTATGGGTCAAAATCAAATAGAGGATAGAGTCATGCAGAAGAGGATGTGAAGAGAAACTCACAAACTATTACGCGTGGCGTGGTCGTGGTCGGCCAGTAATTGCATGAACCAAACAGTCCAACGACCACTTATGGCCGAGTTCGAGTAGTATAGCTAGGAATAATGACTAGTTCTGTACTGGCATCTTTAGAGGGAAGATTTCGCTGAATATTCTCTCTGATTGTACTTTAGGGTTTGCTGGGAATATCCNGGGGGGGGGGGGGGGGGAAGGCATGTAATATTTCATATGATAAGAACACTTGTAAAAGGATAATCTCTCAGAGAAAATACAAAGAACTACTTTTAAGAGATTCAACCTTTTTTCGGACTATCTATTATCATTTTCATCAGATCCAAGAAAGTGCACAATATTCTCTCATATTCTTGTCATTCATCATTGTCAGAGGAAGGAATCCTTCACCCCTTCAATATTGGGTGAATCTTCCCCTCTATTTACATTTATTACCATTTAATATTATTTAATGCTTGATCTTTTTACATACTATTACATCCGATCACATTCATTGTCAACATTTTCATTCAACTATATTATTGTTCGTGTTATCTGTCTCAGATCTGGAATTATTAGCTCTAACTAGGATTGACACATCTTATTAACTTATTAATTTGTTTAACCAAAGATTATTATTTTTTGGTCAAACAATTTGGCGCCATCTGTAGGGATTTCCTAGTCAAAGTTTTAGTTTCTTCTAGATCTAAAAAAAATACAACACAACACAAGATCTTGTCTTTTCTGCGTGCATAGTCTAACATGGCAGGTAATGGAGAGGAAAGAATGAAAGCAGTGGTCGGTCTTACTGTCAATCTCCTAAACACCATCAATGACGTCACAGGAACATACGAGGAGAACGAGTTCTTCCCCCAGACAGAGTGGTTCACCCATCCCTCACGGCAGCGTCACAACCTCACATGGAAAAGGGGCCTCTACGTCCACAACGGAAGAGGCACCACCAGCAGTGAAAAAGCTACTCGAAGCATGGTTAACTAGCACGCTGACCAGTATACTCGACAAACCCACCCAAAGGACGAGCAGGGAAGATGCGAGAGTTTGCGTCACACAAGCGACACATGAGCAGCACAAACCTCCTCTTGTAATAGGTATCACTCACAACGTTAATGATGCAGGTAATGACACCCTCACAACCATTTTGAGGAAGATGGAGGAGATGGAGAACGAGAACAAAATTCTCTGCAACCAAATGAAAGATCACCAAGAAAGGGTGGACAAAATACAGGGCGCCCCAAAGCTCTTACCAAAACGGGACGCCGGCCGGTTCGTAGAGCAACCATACAGTGACGAGGCTGCACCACATGACATACCTAAAACCTTCAAAATGCCGCCATACTTGAAAATATATGAGTACGACGGACCTTGAGGACCATGTGACCCACTATGTCACTGTAGTGAAAGACAACGACCTCGTTAAAGAACAAGTGTCATCCATATTCCTGAAAATGTTTGGTGAAACCCTAACCAGGGGAGCGCTGGCTTAGTACTCACAATTACCTGCGTGTTCCATAGAAACATTCGAGGAGATGGCCGACAAGTTCGTCACCGCCTATGATGGGGCTAAGAAAGCATAGGCGAGGATGGATGACATATTCTCCATTAAACAGTCATCCGGCGAACGACTCAGAGACTTCCTCGCCCGATTCAAACGTGTGAGAATGACTCTTCCAAATGTATCGGCGGGGATGGCAGTAGCATCTTTCCAAAATGGGATAAATAAGAGTGGTTCGCGGGCGATTAGAAAATTGTTAAGCCGGCTCATGAAATACCCCCCCCCCCAACCACTTGGGACGAGATACAGAACGCCTACTGTGCCGAGGTAAGAGCTAACGAGAACGACCTCAACGGACCAACCCAACGGTTAACCTCAATCCAAATGGAGTCGAGGAAGGACCGCATAAACGATAACAAAAGAGACCATGTAGGCCTGCACCCCAACCGTGAGAGGCACCAACCATATGTCAGAGTTGTCGTCATACCATCCCCCTGTTATGGAGACGGTCCATCCATGCCGCATACAGGGACTTACCAAAATGAAAGAGGTATGCCTCCATTACCATATGCTCACAATTTCTATGTTTCTCTTTCAAAAATAGTCTACGCCCTGGAGAAGCTCGGCTCAAAAGTGAAATGGTCGCAAATATGAAGTCCGACCCAAACACCAGAAAGTCAAATGCCCTCTGCGAATTCCACAAGGAACGAGGTCACACCGAAGATTGCATCGCTTTAAGGCAAGAGGTCGTGAACATGCTCCACCAAGGGCATTTGAAAGAATTGATGAGGGACCGAGGAAGGGAAAACTTCTCTCATGGACGCGAACAGCATCAGGGTCCACCGAAGTCACCCTCCCCATCCCGTACCATCCAGATGATCATCGAAGAAGATGACAATGTGTCGATCAACAACGTGAAGTTCACAACCACCCATAAGCTGAAACGATCAATCACTCATGAACGGTATGACGACCTCGAAGAAAGTATCATCTTTAACGAGTCGAATACCAACGGTTTGACCTTTCCTCACTATGACGCTCTTGTTATTACTTTACGCATCTCAGATACTGATGTAAAATGTATTATGGTCGACGAAGGAAGCGGCATGTGCATTATCCATCCTCGAGTTCTCGTACAAATGAGGCTCGAAGATAGGATAGTGCCACGCTGCATCACACTAATGGGTTTTAACAATGCAGTTGAGCGAATTTTCGGAGAAATCACGCAACCCATTATGGCCGGCGGTGTCACTCTGGAGACCATATTTCATATAATGGATCAGGACACCGCGTACAATGCCATCATAGGTCGTCCTTGGATACACACCATGAGAGCCATCTCTTCTAATTTATATCAGGTCATCAAATTTCCCACCCCATGGGGAGTCTTCAGCATCCGTGGCGAGCAACGCACGACCCAAGGATGCTACCGCATCGCCCAAGACTGCACGTACACCTAACAATTGAGGGACAAAGGCGAGGAGGCATAGAAATTAACAGGGTCGAGGTCAGGCGGTGACAAAGGGAAAGATGTCATCAAGGACCCCAAAATCGTAAAGTCCACAGGATCAACTGTGGAGGACCTCGACCCCGTGCAACTCGATAAAGACGACCACAACAAAAAGGCCTATATTGGTCACAAACTCCAAGAACCAGGTAAATTTCATCAATTCTTAGCTAACAATGCAGACTTGTTTGATTTTTCCCATGCAAATATGATAGGCATCCCAAAGGAAATAGCGACACATAAATTGAATGTCGACCCATTCTACCCCCAGTACAACAAGTTAGAAGAAAATTCAATGCCGCGATAAATGATGCTGTCTGCGAGGAGGTAGAAAAATTTCTTGAAAACGGCTCTGTTAAAGAGTCTAAATATCCCCAATGGGTCGCCAACGTGTTCATGGTAAAAAAGAAGAATGGGAAATGGCGGATATGCGTAGACTTTATGGATCTGAACAAAGCATGCCCGAAAGACTCATTCCCACTGCCCCACATTGACCAGCTCATCGACGCAACGTCCAGGCACGAGCTATTAAGTTTCCTAGACGCCTATTCAGGTTACAACCAGATACTCGTGGAGGAAGAGGATCAGGAAAAAACCACTTTCACAACCCACCAGGGGACGTATTGCTACAGGGTTATGCCGTTCGGATTGAAAAATGCAGGGGCAACATATCAGAGACTGGTGACCAAAATGTTCAAAGACCAGCTCGGCAAAACCACGTAAGTATACATAGACGACATATTGGTTAAGTCGAAAAGAAAAGAAGACCACATCGACCATCTGAGGGAGGCCTTCGACATACTCAGATGATATGGCATGAAATTGAATCCCGAGAAATGCGCCTTCGGCGTAACCTCAGGAAAGTTCTTCGATTTCTTAGTATCACAACGAGGCATTGAGGTCAACCTAGACCAAATCAAAGCTATAGAAAGAATACCTTAGAACTCGACCAGCAAGAAACAGGTGCAAAAACTGACTGGCCGTATAGCCGCCCTATCAAGATTCATCTCACGGTCCTCCGATATGTGCCATAAATTTATCGGCGTACTCAAAAAGGATAATGGACTCCGGTGCAACTACGACTGCGTCGACGCGTTGAAGGAACTAAAGGCATACCTATCCTCACCCCCGCTGCTTGCTAAGGCGGAACCTGGGGAACGTCTCCTCATCTACCTAGCCGTGTACGATGTTGCGGTAAGTGCGGCCCTGGTTCTAGAAAATAAAAGTACGCAATCTCCAATCTACTATATTAGCAAAACTTTGGTCGACGTTGAAATGAGGTACCCCCACCTCGAGAAGCTAGCCCTGGCTTTGGTCGTAGCTTCACAAAAGATTAGACCTTATTTCCAGTGCCACCCCATCGCAGTGGTCACGACCTTTCCTCTAAAGGGTATCCTTCACAAACCTGAACTGTCGGGCAGGTTGGAAAAATGGGCCATAGAATTAAGCGAGCACGATATAACCTATCAGTCGCGAACATCGATAAAGTCGTAAGTGCTTGCCGACTTCAGTGCAAAAATAATGCCCGAATTCGAAAAGGAAACCGCCAGTACTTCCCCCAAAATGCATGATCTATGGATTCTATACACCGATGGCGCCTCTAACGCGTCAGGATCTGGACCGGGACTCGTGCTCGAGGTCTCAACAGGAAAAATAATTCTCCAGTCCATACAGTCCCTGATATGACTAACAATAAGGTCGAGTATGAGGCATTGATTGCAGGATTAAAATTGGAACTCAAATACGGAGCACAACGAGTAGTCTTACAATGCGACTCACAACTCGTCGTCAATCAAGTCACAGGGACTTTCCAAATCAAGGAACAAAGTCTACAGAAATACCAGGCCAAGATTTGCAAATTGTTACCCGAGTTCGACGAATTCCAGCTCGACCAAATACCTCGAGCGCAGAACATCAAAGCAGACAGCCTCGCCAAATTGGTGGCAACCACTAAAAGCATAACTAGAGAAGGAAACGTGGTCACCCTTCTCCACTCGTCGATCGATCAAATCAAGGTACGCACTATAAACCTAACTTGGGACTGGCGCAATTGCATTGTCACATATCTGCAGGACGACGTGCTTCCAAGCGACAAAAAATTAAGCCAAAAAGCTTCGAATGCAGACGGCTAGGTATTGCGTGATCAACGTCGACCTATACAAAAGAACGTATGGTGGCTCCCCTAGAAAAATGCTTAGGTCCAAATCAGACACGGCGCGTCCTAGAAGAAGTCCACGAAGGTCACTGCGAAGCTAATACCGGCAAGAGGGACCTAGTCAGATGCCTTATACGAGCAGGATACTACTGGCCCACAATTAAAAATGAGGCTACCGACTTCGTTAAAAAATACGAACCATGTCAAAGATACGCCACCATGATCCACCAAGCAGGCGAACACCTCCACTCGGTCACCTCGCCCTGGCCCTTCATCAAATGGGGAATGGACATTGTCGGCCCCCTCTCAGCTGGACGAGGTAACGTACGATTCCTTTTAGTTTTAACTGACTATTTTTTAAGTGGGTGGAAGCAGGTGCGTTCGCTCAAATACGCGAGCAAGAAGTGATCGCCTTTATATGGAGGATCATTGTATGCCGTTTAGGCATCCCCAAAGAAATCAGTTGTGACAACGGACCTCAATTCACGGGAAAGAAGATCCCCGAGTTCTTCGAAAAATGGCACATCAAAAGAATACTCTCCACGCCACATCATCCCGCAGAAAACGGACAAGCAGAATCCTCCAACAAGTCAATACTGAATATCATGAAGAAGAAGATGGAGAACGCCAAGGGACTGTGGCTGGAGTTGCTGCCAGAAGTACTATGGGAATATCGCACAACTCCAAAGACAAACAAAGGAGAAACACCGTACTTATTAGTCTATGGGACAGACGCAGTGATACCGGTCGAGTTTCGAGAACCAAGTCTAAGATATTCACATGAGAGTGGGACACGCAACGATGAAAGCAGAAGGCAAGACCTCGAAGAGGCCGAAGAATGAAGAGACATAGCCTACGTAAGAATAGTATCCCAGAAACAACAGGCAAAGCGGTACTATAACAAAAAAATCCAAGTTCAGACCACTCAAAGTCTAGGACTATGTGCTCAAAGTCAAAACACAGGCAAGCAAGGATCCACGGGAAGGAAAACTGGGAACCAATTGGGAAGGTCCATACAAAATACAGCGGCGGTAAGCAAAGGGTCGTTCCGATTAGAAACAATGGAAGAAAAGTTACTACCAAACAATTGGAACGTCGCCCACCTCAAGTACTTCAACTTTTAAAGAAAGATGTTCTCTAAGTCATGCTTTTTTTCCCTCACCTGAGTTTTTTCCCAATTGGGTTTTCTCGGGGAGGTTTTTAATGAGGTGACGGAAAGGGCGTCTCGAAGTTAAGCACAAGTTCATTGCTCGACCCCTCAAATACTTCTCCAGGTCGACCAATGAAGGGACTAGATATGCTGGACTGGAATACCAGTCCGAAAAACAAAAACATGTAAACTTCTCCAATGTATATATATGCAAGAAAAGTATGCATACACATGATGTTCACCTGTCTCCACCAAGTTTAAACACTACACAAATCAAGGAACTCTCATTCGACCTCGTATGAATTAATTACGAGTAACATTTGACCTTGCTCGAATTAAATCACATTCGACCTAGTTCGAATTAATTACGAGTAACATTCGACCTCGCTCGAATTAACTCACATTCGACCTCGTTCAAATTAATTACGAGTAACATTCGACCTTGCTCGAATTAACTCACATTCGACTTTGTTTGAATTAATTACGAGTAACATTTGACCTCGCTCGAATTAATTATGAGTAACATTCGACCTCGATCGAATTAACTCACATTCGACCTCGTTCAAATTAATTACGAGTAATATTCGAACTCGCTCAAATTGACTCACATTCGACCTCGCTCGAATTAATTACGAGTAACATTCGACCTCGCTCGAATTAACTCACATTCGAACTCGTTCGAATTAATTACGAGTAACATTCGACCTCAGTCGAATTAACTCACATTCGACCTCGCTCGAATTAATTAAGAGTTATATTTGACCTTACCCGAATTCAACTTACATTCGACCTAACCCGAGTTCGGTTTACAAGTTATCCTCATTTGAGTTAATTATGGCAACATGAGACTTCACCTAGATTCAGTCAAAGATATACTCGGCCATGATTCGAGCTAGCACATACCGACACAGTTCTTATAATCGAAGCAATCATTTGAACAAAATGTTCAAAGAAAAACAAAAGATTTAATAACATACAACAAGAGTTATGATCATTCCATTCCAAAAAGTATCTTACAAAGGGCCAGAAAGATGCCCACAAAAAAAAAACCAAAAAAAAATTAAAAAGTACTACTCTGCATCATCTCTGCCTTCATCGTCACCCTCTCCACCATCCGGGTACTCGTCGTCATACCAAGCATCCTTCTCGATCTTGACCAGTTCATCCTCGCCATTATCTGCCCTCGGCATTGCAGGATCAAAACCACAGGCAACTCGAGCTTCACGCGCCTTAGGACGAGCACCCTCAAACTCAACTTCAGTAACTCTCTTTGCCACCATCAAGTCCCTAAAAGTGTCCAACTGGGCCTCGACATGGATCCACTTTTCGTACGAGTCCCGTGGCACGTTTGTTTAACCAAAGAACTGGATTCTTTGCCCAAAGATATTTTAAGAAGAATACGTGTTTTTGATAATCAAAGAATAAGATTATAATTGTAGGCAAACTTGTAAATGGAAAGCATTAAGATGCACAAAAAGTAAGTATATTGCAATAATAGTTCGGATGATCCCCTTACAGGTTATATTTTACTCCTTTATATAGGGAATTTCTTAATATAACGTCTGTCTTTTTCAGTAATTGAGCATTAATGACTAATTATGACATTAATGTAACGTTACAATGAGTAATCGTAACTGTTGCGTGAATGTCGTATAACGTGTGGATCACTAATTGAAGATCTCTGAATCCGCCCTTTGTTCTGCCCAGATACATTTTGACTGTGTCTCTTCATCTTCTCAATTAGGTTAAGACTTCCGTATCTAATTAACCCGTGGGTGTGATTTTCCGTGCCTCTTTGCCTCATACCTCTTCATAGAGTCCCGTCAAGCTGTCGTGTATTCATTGCTCCACGTAGATTGCTGAATCATCAAGATTTATTACACGTATGAAGCTTTTTTTTACCAATACAGATAGTCCCCCGACTTACCATATATTTATAGATCAATATTTGGTAAGTGGATACTCATCTATGGCGGGAATATTTTGCCGCCGCTTTACCTCGAAACACTGTATCCTTCTCTGAATCATAGGCGTCGTTTGCCACTTCTATTTAATGCTCAAACCACGTGTCCTTCTCAGATTGGTTCTGCAGTTACTCGGCGCTTTTTAGGGCTTTCTGCGGCTGCGGCTGCGTCAGTCCCGAAGTGACACCTTCAATTATGACTTTTCATCATTATTTTCCTTTTTTCCATGTTTGACGGTTGTCCTCAAGTATAAATACCTTTCTTCTTTTCTTTGTTTCCACGAAACAGTTTCTATCTTTGTCTTTTGTAAAGAACTTTTTATTGCCTTTGTAAACATGTCTTCTTCAAATCAACATCAGAGAGTAATAGATATTGAGAATTTAACGCCATCTTCTGCTCCGACTAGGGGTCGGAGGGGTGGTAGACTTAGGAGTCTAGGATCCACTCCTTCGAGAGGCTCTTCTTCTTCTCAAATAGTTTCCCCTCCTTCCACTAGGTCTCTAGTTTCTCCGAGGGCTAGGGCTTCTCGGTCTTTGTCTAGAGGTAGAGATGAACTCCTTCGTGAACCTAGAGTTGATGAAATTATTCCTGCTGAGTTTGTCTTTGCTAGAGATAATCAAGTTCTCGTAGACCAATCTTCTTCCCTTGAGAGTGTCGAAAGGTATCCAACCCTTATTACTGAGGGTCAGATTTCCCTTGTTCGTAGGGAGTGTTTTTGGGGGCTTGATTTCCCTGTCTACATTCTGAATAGTAATCAAAGAATAACGTCTTACAAGACGGAATACTCTTTTGTTTATACGTACCCTTTTACTCTAGGGTTTAGACCTCTCATTGATCCAGTCATAATTGAATTCTTCCGTTTCTTCAATATCCGCTTAGGACAAGTTGGTCCGCTTGTGTGGTGAGTTGTCGCATGTCTTAGGAGTTTAGCTTCTTTAGCTTCGGTTCCTTTTACTTTCAACCATCTTATTCATCTCTACTCTCCTGCCTTATTTTGTCAAGGGGTTTTTACTCTGACTGCTAGGAGAAAAAGAGTGCTGGTAACCCCTAGAGATGATAAGGATATGGGTTGGTACCTCCAGTATGTTGCTATACCCACTGTTGGTTTAGTAGGTGAAGAAAATCTTCCCTTCCCTGAGAAGTGGAATCGTGCACGTGAGTACGCTTCAGGTCACATCTATTTACTTTTCCTCGTTCTGACTTGAGATGTTTTACTAACACCGTATCTGTTTCTTGTTCTCTCAACAATCATGGGTACTATTGAGAATGTCTCCGGTATCCGTGATTGGGTAGAAAACTTGTTGTCCGTTGCTCCTTTAGAAGAGAGATCATGGAAGTACTTTACTGGGAAGTACGGTTGGCATGCAAAGACCCACAGTAAGTGAAGCTTTTGTTCTTGCTTCTTTCCTTACTCGAGCCTCTTCTTTCTTTGTCGCTTAACTTTTCCCCTTTTGATAGGGTTCTCTGCTCGTGGGATGTCTGCTTCATCTATCCTGAAGATGTCTTTGGCCCAGGCCCAAGAGATTATTATTGGTTCGTCTTCCTCGAAGAGGAAGATTGGTGAGTCCTGTTTCGTAGAAGAAGAAAAAGAAGAGGAGGGTGCTTTGGTGCGCATGCCATGGAGAAGGCGGGTGGTTTCGGACGATGAGTCTACACCCATGACTTTGCCTTCCGTGTCTGTGGTTGAGCCCTCTACCTCTAAATATGTTTCACATTCCCCCATTCATGAGTCTGTAGGTTACTTGTTCCATGAAAGTTTTGACCTTGCTCCTGATGATGTCCCTTTGGCTGTTGTTTTTCCTGCTTCTTTAAGAGAAGATGTCTCATCTGCTCCTTTGGCTATTACGGCTTCTGCTGTTGCTTTGCCCGTGACTTCCTCAACTCTTCAATCCTCCGTGCCTATTGCTTTGCCCGTGGCTTATCCAGTTCCTTAACCCTCTGTGCCTGTTGCTTTGCCCGTGGCTTCTCCAGTTCCTTAACCCTCTGTGCCTGTTGTTGCTTCATCTCTGCCTGCTTCCATGCCTTCCTCTAGGGAAGTAGGATCTTCCATNTGTAGATTAATCTTATAGGCATGGAGCTCATGAAGAGGATCTCAAATACGGATCAGGAGACAAAAGAGTTGCAGGCCGATGCTGATAATTGGAAAGCACAATATGATAGCCTAAGGATTGACATGGATGCCTTAGAAGAAGAAAAGAGTACCTTGAAGCAGCAGATGAGGCTCATGGCGGCAGAACTGGAAGTAAAGAAGGCTTCTTCCAGTCAGGCTGATAAAGACAAGAGTATTCTAGAGTCCTCATTTGCTGAGCAGCTATCCCGCGCCTCAGAGGAGATTAGAGACTTAAAAAACTTGATGGGGCAGAAGGAGGAATACTCAGGCGAGCTTGTGCAATCACTCACCCGTACTCAAGAGGATCTTCGTAATGCTTTAGATAAAGTTCAAACTCTGGAGGAGTCGATTGCCGTTAAGGGCCGCCCATGAAGCTGCTAAAGCGGAGAAGGACGGATTGAAAGCTGAGCTTCAAGTATGGGCAATGGATTATGAAGATCTTGAAGAGATGGCTGATGTTGATGTGAGCAGGGCGTATATGAATTCTCGCCTTGACACATTGACGGAAATGAGTCAAGAGGGTTTCGACCTTAGTGCTGAAATAGCTAAAACTAAGGAAGCCATGGAGAAGGCTCAACAAGGTCATAACCTCTCTTCACCTGATGGTGAGACTCCTGTTGCTCGTGCCTCTTCATCCCTAGTTTCTCCCGCTCCTTCTGCCAGTGAAGCTAGCCCCCCTCCTGAATAAATTTAAGAAGTTGGTTCACCCCTCTTTTTTTTTATCTTTGTCTCAATTGGTGGTTACTCCCAGTCCCATCGGGGGTAAATTTGGATCTCTTTAAAGTCCCCAAATGACAACTTAGGGTCACCTCATTGTATAAAAATTCTATACGGCTAATTATAAGTTAATACTTAGTTTTTACTTAACCGTTTTAATATATTAATGCTAGTATGACTTTTGTTTTCCATTGAGTTTCTGTTTCACTTTTTAAGTCTTTTGCATGCTTTAGTTTTTGAGGTTTTAGTTTTACCTCTGAGTTTTGCATATAGAATGCTTTAGATTACTCGTATCTTTTGTAATAGGCACCGCATCATATTAAATGTGTGCCTTTTTGTAGTAGGCATAATTTATGGAAGAGGGCCCTTTTTTTATCGACACTCAATGAAGAAGACGTCTCAACTTCATAAAGGTGTAATAATGCAATTATAGGAATTTTTCACATATTTAAGAATGTTTCTGAGGAAAGTTTTTTTTTGTTTGAACTTTCACAAGCTGAGGAAAGTTTTTTTTTGTTTTAACTTTCACAACTTTTTACATGTTTGATTATCGTCTAAAACTCATGTTGCAACTGTTTTCTTTTAACAAATTTGATATACACTTGTATTTCGTAACTGTTTTTCGTATGTAACAGTTTTTTCGAGTAATTACAAGGGAGCAACTGTTTTTCAAAAATAGTTTTCTAATAATTCCCCAATCTTGAAGTACCTGAGATGAGCTTTACGGTTGTAATAACGCTCTATGATTTGTTTTTGAGCTGCCAGTATTAGTGCTACTTCTCTCCGTGGTTCGAGCAGGTCTAGATTGGTCCTCAATTCATCGTCGTTTGCTTCCTCCATGGCTGTTGCGAACCTTATGCTTGGTTCGCCAATCTCCACAGGTATTAAGGCTTCTGAGCCATAGAAAAGTGTGAATGGGGTTTCTCCCATGGCTGTTTTTGAAGTTGTTCTGTATCCCCATAGTACCACTGGTAACTCATCAGGCTAGTTTCCTTTGGCTTTATCCAACTGATTTTTTAGATTGTTGATGATGACCTTATTCGTTGACTCGGCCTGACCATTAGCCACGGGATGGAATGGCGTTTAAGTGATCCTCTTGATTTGCCAACTTTCAAAGAATTCTGCGATTTGCGAGCCTATGAATTGTGGGCCATTATCGCACATGATCTCCTTTGGTATCCCAAAGAGGCATATAATGTTTCTCCATAAGAATCTTTTAAATTCCTTTTCTCGCACTTGTTTGAACGCTTCTGCCTCTACCCATTTTGTAAAATAGTCGGTTAGCATGAGCAAAAACCGTACCTGTCCTTTATCGGTGGAAAGAGGTCTCACTATGTCCATACCCCATTTTATGAAAGGCCATGAGGATACTAGTGGATGTAATAATTCTGCTGGTCGATGCATGTTATTGGCAAACCTTTGGCACCTGTCGCATTTGGATATGAAGTTCTCGGCTTCTTCTTCCATCTTAGGCCAATAGTATCCAACTCTGATTAGGGTTTTCACTAAGGATCTCGCCCCTGAGTAATTTCCACAGTGTCGTTCATGGACTTCTTTCATCACAAATTCTGTTTGGTTAGGTCCGAGGCATTTAGATAGGGGTCCTCCGAACATCTTGCAATAAAGTGAGTTGCGAATAAGGCAGTANCATTCTGCAAAAAATTAAGAATTTCGTTTCTCCAGTCCCAGGTTAAGTTGTTGAAAGTTACCTCATTCCTGTCCTGGTCTATCATTGAATGAAATAGTTGGACGACAATTGCATTGTCTTTGTTTGTTACTTCCGTGACTGCTACGAGGTTAGCTAATGTATCTGCTTCTGTATTTCCTCTCTAGGTATTTGCATTACCTTACATGTTTTGAATTGTCTCACGAGCTATCGTACTTTTTCAAGATATTGTTGCATTCGAGTCTTTCGAGCGATGTAAGTCCCTTGCATCTGATTTACTACCAGTTGGGAGTCACTGTTGATCACGATTTGCTCGATTAAGAGTTTCCGTGCGAGTTCAAGACCTGTAATAATAGCTTCGTACTCTGTTTCATTGTTAGTTATATGATAACACTTGATAGCTTGCCGTGTCTTTTCACCTGTGGGTGATATTAAGACTATGCCTAAGCCGGCACCTTTTATATTTGAGGAGCCATCGGTGAATAGGATCCATAGGCCCGGATTAGCACCATTAAAAATTTGTAACTCTTTTTCTACTTCAGGGATAATGCTATTATTAAATTCAGCAACAAAATCAGCTTGTATTTGAGACTTAATTGCAGTCCTAGGCTGATAGATTA